>CM060634.1:33804436-33859702 GCA_030578275.1 Meda fulgida
AAGATTGTTCCAGAGTTTTGGTGCTAAATAGGAAAAGGATCTACCGCCAGCAGTCGATTTTGATATTCTAGGTATTATCAACTGGCCGGAGTTTTGAGATTGCAATAGACGTGAAGGACTATAATGGGTTAAGAGCTCGCTCAAGCACTCCGGAGCTAAACCATTTAGTGCTTTGTAAGTAATCAGCAATATTTAAAAATGTATACAATGTTTAATAGGGAGCCAATGCAGTGTTGACAGAACCGGGCTAATATGGTCATACTTCCTGGTTCTGGTAAGAACTCGAGCTGCTGCGTTTGTTTATTAAGCATGCAGGGCAACCACCCAGTAGAGCATTACAATAATCTAGCCTTGAGGTCATGAACTAATTGTTCTGCATTTGTCGATAAAAGCACATGATGTAATTTAGATATATTTTTAAGATGGAAAAATGTGGTTTTACAGATACAAGACATACTTGAAAGATTGCTATCAAAGAGCACCGACACACACACACACACACACACCCAGGTTCCTAACCGACGACGAAGACTTAACAGAGCAGCCATAAAGTGTTATACAGTATTCTAGGTTATTATGTGTGGAAGCTATTTGTCCAATAATTAGAATCTCAGTTTTTTTCAGAATTAGGTAGTAGGAAATTACTAGTCTTCCAATTTTTTATATCAGCTATGCATTCTGATAATTTTGTGAATTGGTAATTTCATCAGGGAGTGAAGAAATATAGAGTTGAGTATCATTGGCATAACAGTGAAAGCTAATTCCATGTTTCCTAATGATATCTCCTAATGGTAGCATGTACAGAGTGAACAGCAGCGTTCCTAGTACTGAGCCTTGTGGTACGCCATACTGAACTTGTGATCGAGAAGACATCTCTTCATTTACTGCTACAAACTGATAACGGTCAGATAAGTATGATTTTAACCTTGCTAGTGCAATTCCACTAATACAACATCATTTTCGAGTCTATTTAAAAGAATGTTTTGGTCAATTATATCAAATGCAGCACTAAGATCGAGTAACACTAATAGAAAGATACAACCACCATCGGATGATAAAAGTAAATCATTTGTAACTCTAATGAGAGCTGTCTCAGTACTATGGTACGGTCTAAATCCTGACTGAAAATCCTCCAAATATTATTTATTTCAAGAAAGGAACACAGTTGTGAGGATACTGCTTTTTCTAATATCTTTGACAGAAAAAGTAGATTCGAGATCGGCCTGTAATTGACTAATTCTGAAGGATCAAATTGTGTTTTTTTAACAAGCGGTTTTATCACAGCCAGCTTAAAGGTTTTTGGTGTGTATCCTTATGACAAATATGAATTAATGATATTTAGAAGTGGATATATGACCTCTGGAAGCATCCCTTTCAGTAGCTTAGTCGGTATAGGGTCTAACATACATATTGTCGATTTAGATGATTTAAGGAGTTTAGAAAATTCTTCCTCTCCTATAGCAATGAACGAATGGAATTTTTCCTCAGGGAGACTACAATACTCTCCCTGATGCGATGCTGTTGTAGACGGTTGCATAGTTATAATTTTTTCCCTGATAATATTAATCTTGTAAGTAAAGAAGTTCATAAAGTCATTACTGCTGTGTTTCTTGGAAACGTCGGGTTGAAGCTTAATTTTTTGTTAATTTTGGCACTGTTTCAAATAAATACATAGGGTTTTGTTTATTTTCTTCTAATAGGGTTGAAAAAGAAGAAGATCTAGCAGCGTTTAAAGCCTCTTTGTAAGCAATCGAGCTCTCTTTCCATGAAATGTGAAAAAACTCTAGTTTTGTTTTCTTCCAGTTGCACTCCATTTTTCTGGCTGCTCTCTTAAGGGCCTGTGTGTGTGTGTGTGTGTGTGTGTGTGTGTGTGTGTGTGTGTGTGTGTGTGTGTGTGTGTGTGTGTGTGTGTGTGTGTGTGTGTGTGTGTGTGTGTGTGTGTGTGTGTGTGTGTGTGTGTGTGTGTGTGTGTGTGTGTGTGTGTGGAAGTGCTGGAAAAGAGAGAGATTCTGTTGCAATATCAAGTTCTTCTAAGCTATCCGGGATGCTGAGATGATGAAACTGATCAGGACGATTATTGATAATTGCTTAATTTTTAGTCTTTAGTGGCAGAAGTTATAACTCTAACATATTTATAACACAGAGTCAGCTTTGCAGCCTTGGCTAAATGTAATTTACATGAGACTAGATAATGGTCTGAGATGTCATCTCTCTGCTGCAGAATTTCAACGGCATCAACATCTATTCCATGTGATAATATTAGATCTAGAGTATGATTACGACAATGAGTCGGTCCTGACACATGTTGCCTAACTCCACTTGAGTTTACATTGTCTTTAAAAGCCAATCCCAATGCATCTTTTTCATTATCTATGTGTATATTAAAATCACCAACAATTAGGACTTTATCTGCAGCCAATATTAACTCCGATAAAAAAGCAGCAATTCTTTGATAAAGTCTGTATGGTGCCCTGGTGGCCTGTATACAGTAGCCAGCACAAATCTCAAACGTGATTTATCATTTACACTATATTTTGTTACATTCAGCACCAACACTTCAAAATAATTACGTTTAAAACTAGACTTCTCAGTAATTCTGAAGATATTACTATAAATTACAGCATCACCTCCCCTTTGCCTTTCAGACGAGGTTCATATTTATAACAGTAATCTTGCGGGGTGGACTCATTTAAAGTAATGTAATCATCTGATTTTAGCCAGGTTTCTGTCAAACACAGCACATCTAGGTTATAATCTGAAATCATATCATTAACAATAACTGGTTTTGAAGTAAGGAATCTAATATTCAGCAACCCAAGCTTTATAATTTGTTCATCCGTATTATATCTGGAGTGTGTTTATAGGGGTGCAGTACTGGAGTGTGTCTATAGGGGTCAGTACCGGAGTGTGTCTATAGGGGTGCAGTACTGGAGTGTGTCTATAAGGGGTCAGTACTGGAGTGTGTCTAAAGGGGTCAGTACTGGAGTGTGTCTATAGGGGTCAGTACTGGAGTGTGTCTATGGGGGTGCATTACTGGAGTGTGTCTATGGGGGTGCAGTACTGGAGTGTGTCTATAGGGGTGCAGTACTGGAGTGTGTCTTTAGGAGTGCAGTACTGGAGTGTGTCTATGGGGTCAGTACTGGAGTGTATCTATAAGGGTGCAGTACTGGAGTGTGTCTATGGGGGTGCATTACTGGAGTGTCTCTATAGGGGTCAGTACTGGAGTGTGTCTATGGGGGTGCATTACTGGAGTGTGTCTATAAGGGTGCAGTACTGGAGTGTGTCTATAAGGGGTCAGTACTGGAGTGTGTCTATAAGGGTGCAGTACTGGAGTGTGTCTATAAGGGTGCAGTACTGGAGTGTGTCTATAAGGGGTCAGTACTGGAGTGTGTCTATGGTGGTGCATTACTGGAGTGTGTCTATGGGGTGCATTACTGGAGTGTGTCTATAAGGGTGCTGTACTGGAGTGTTTCTATAGGGGTGCAGTACTAATTTTAGTAATTTATACTTTACCTTTGCAGTTTATAGAAACCACACATCTCACATATTTAAACAGGGTATCTTGCTTTATTGGGGGGGGGGTGGTGGAGCAAGATGGTGGAGTGAGCAGTCGTAACAGTTGCAGGGTCTGACAGAAAAAGTGATTTTGACATCTAAAACAGTTAATTTTGAACAACAGTCACCCCTCAAGTCATTGTGAGGTAGACATCACTCTTAAAAGACTATTGTGAGTCTTCTTTTTTATTAAAGACTCACAAAATAATACACTTGGAAAAAATGGCTAACACTCAGGACCAAGCTAACTTCAATGAACATGACTATAGTGTGGATGGCATACGTGAGGCAGTTTTTGACGAATTTGTGCAGATGGTGACGAAATGCAGATGGTAAAACCTCTGAGTGATCACACTCTGTTGCAGAGTCCAAATCCAAAGAAACTGAAGAGGAGAGATGAATCAAAAGACGTAAGCATGGAAAGCATATATGATGCTATTCACTCTCTGTCACGAAGATTTGAGGAAAGACTGGATGTGTTCGAAAGAAAGTTTGAAAACTTTGAACAGCCCATCCAAAATAATAAAAAAGAGGTGACAGAAAATAAAAATGAAATAATTCAACTCAAAGTGCAAGTGGATTGTCTGACAAAAGACAATAAGGAACTGAAGGAAAGATGCCGGGAAATTGAGCGATACGGAAGACGATGGAATCTCAAATTGATTGGGTTACCGGAGAAAGAAAACGAGGATGCTAGAGAAAGGGTGATCGGTATTCTCACAAGAGTGATTCCGATGTCTGTGGAAAAATTACGAGACAAGGTTGATACTGTCCATCGTCTGGGAAAGAAATATGATCCCGCCTTCAACATGAGACCACGACCGATCATTATGCAGTTTGCCATGCGGACGACGAGGGACAAGATCTGGAGGAGGTCGAGGGAGGCCAGAGTCTGCAAAGAGCTGCATGTCCAATTCAGACAGGACTGGTCAAAAGAAGACCGTGAAGCCCGGGCAAAGCTGTATCCAACGGTACAGGAGGCCAGGCGCAACGGGAAGAAAGCTAACTTGAAGGAAGGGTATGCTATTATAGATGGGAAAAGAGTGGAGGTACCTTTCACAGGTTAAGTAGCTATAGTGTTAGTAGCCTACCTTGATTCAGAAAGTTTGAGTGAGGGGACTGTTACTGTTAATGTCAAAGTTGAAATCTACGACAGATTGTTCATTCCTGTCTTTTTTTCCTCAAGCGCATTTAAGAGCGTCACGTATTTTGTTTCATTCGTATGTCTAATGTTTTTAGTTCTTTAAATGTTCGAGGGTTAAAGAATAACATTAAGCGTAAGGCCATTTTTTTATTTTGTAAGGAAGTCAAAGCCAATCTTATTTTGTTACAAGAGACACATTCTAACAAGGAAGATGAAAAATTTTGGAAGCAACAATGGGGAGACAATATTTTGTATTCACATGGAACTTCTCATTCTGCAGGAGTGATGATTTTATTTTTTAGGTTTATAGGGAAAATTATTGATTATAAAAGTGATGAAGCAGGTCACTGGCTAATGGTTGTGGTGGAAGTATTTGATTTTAAAATTATTTTGATTAATGTATATGGATACAATAACAGGTCTCTCAATAGAAACATGATGTTAAAGTTAACTCAAGCTATCAGGGAATGGAGTGCTACTTATGGCACGGATATCATAATAATAGGAGGTGATTTTAATATAGCACCTAATTCCTGGCTTGACAGAAAACCTCCCAAGGGGCTACAACCAGAATATAATGACTTGTTAAACCATTTTTGTTTATCCAATAACTTGGTAGATTATTGGAGAATGACACACTCTAATGCAATGCAATTTACATGGATCAGCCCAGCAGATGCTAACCTATGCTCAAGGTTAGTGTGGCGAACAGGACGGCCGAGGGACGTGAGAGAACGGCGCGAGGCCGGTGGTGCGATTGCTAATGAGCAACACATGTGAGGCACACCGGTCTCGCATCTCTCACGGAGGAGCGGAAGCATAAAGGAGGAGCGACGACGTTGATGATGGAGAGAGGAACAGGCCTGTATTTTAGTTGTGTTTTGTTTATGTATTTTATTTTAGCCAGCAGTCGTCCGCGAGGGGCTGCTGGCAGTTCCTTATGTTTATTTTCGGTAGCCAGCAGTCGTCCGCGAGGGGCTGCTGGCGGTATTTTGGTTGTTTGTTTTATTTTAAATAAATTATATTTTGATGGTTCGCCGGTTCCCGCCTCCTTCTTCCCTGAACATTGCTACACTTGTGCCGAAACCCGGGAAGAGGGAGGAACGCGCTGTCAGAGAGTCCTCGCCGGTGTGGGGAATCCGCGGTGCCATCGAGCATGGTGCGCGAGTCGCCGCCGCTCGCCGTGGGCCGGAGCCTGCTGCCATCCGCCGAGCGAGGGGAGGAGCAGGGAGCGGGGGACTCGCGGCCACGGACGCTCGAGGCGGGGCGCTGGAGTGAGTTGCCGGTGGGACGGTCGAGCTCGCTGCCGGCTGCCTGGGTATTGGAGGGGCGGCTGCCATCCGGGAGGGAGAGGAGGAGTCGCCGCCGCTCGCCGTGGGCCGGAGCCTGCTGCCGTCCACCAGTGAAGGGGAGGAGCAGGGAGCGGGGGACTCCTACCGTCTGCCCAAGGCACCCGAGGAGCCGTCGCCGTCCACCGGGCGGCGGAGGAGCGTCGAGCCGTCCACCGAGGGCTACCCAGCGTCACCGCCAGGCACCGCGGAGGAGATCGCCTAGCTGGTGGGGGACCAGATGGCAGCGTGTTGTGGGAACCGGACCAATTTTTTTTTTTTCCTCTCTCCCCTCTCTCGATCTGTCGCTCCTCATGCTTCCGTCTCCGTTTCCCTCGGTTTGTCTGTCCATACTCCCCAGGGATCGCCGCCGCCGGGGGGGGGAGTAGGCACAGGCTCGTGGGTACCCCCCGGCCTGTGAGGGGCGATGGGGGTATGTGGCGAACAGGACGGCCGAGGGACGTGAGAGAACGGCGCGAGGCCGGTGGTGCGATTGCTAATGAGCAACACATGTGAGGCACACCGGTCTCGCATCTCTCACGGAGGAGCGGAAGCATAAAGGAGGAGCGACGACGTTGATGATGGAGAGAGGAACAGGCCTGTATTTTAGTTGTGTTTTGTTTATGTATTTTATTTTAGCCAGCAGTCGTCCGCGAGGGGCTGCTGGCAGTTCCTTATGTTTATTTTCGGTAGCCAGCAGTCGTCCGCGAGGGGCTGCTGGCGGTATTTTGGTTGTTTGTTTTATTTTAAATAAATTATATTTTGATGGTTCGCCGGTTCCCGCCTCCTTCTTCCCTGAACATTGCTACAGTTAGATTATTGGCTTATGACTCCAAATATTACTCTTCTTGCACCAAAATGTGATATTCAATCATCTCCTCTCACGGACCATTGTCTTGTTGGTTTGTCACTCTCAATAGTCAAACAAAAACATAAATCAAACAATATTTGGAAATGTAACAATGCCTTGTTGCTGAACGAAGAATTCTGTAGCCAGATTAGAATAATATGTCTTGAAATTAACGACATAGATTTATCAGATATAAGTAAATGGGAGTGGTTTAAATTTCAAGTTAAGTGTCACGGAGCGCGCGGCTGTCACTGAGCGCGCCTTCACCTCTCTCCGAGCTCACACGCTCTTTGTCACCTGAGTTCTAGAACTGCACTTCCCATCTTTCCCCTCTGCTATCATTAGTTTCCATCCCTGCCTGGTTTCCTCGTTCAGTCTCATCACTCCCACCTGTTAATCATCATCTACCCTTTATCTGGACTGCTCAGTTCTATGTTGATTGCGAAGTCTTGTTTTGCCACGCTACATGTTGATGCGTGTTCCTTTGATGTTTCATGTCAGTGATTCCTTGTTTCATTACCTGTTTGAATAAAGTGCTGCAGATGGATCCGACTGCCTCCTCTCCGTCATTACAGAAGACTTCGCCAACACAGGATCCAGCAGACCTCCAGCGTCTGGCTTCCGAGCTTTCCTCCCAGGCATCTGTGTTAATCACACACCAACAACAGCTGGTCAAGTTATCTAATCTCACCGAGGAGCTTGTGAGGTCCGTGCAGACCCTTTCTCAACAGAACGCGGTCGCTAATCAAGTTCAAGCTCCCGCAGCTGCTGCTCCCTTAATATCAAGCGTGAGTACGACTTCAAGCAACCCTAAATTATCTTTCCCCGAGAAGTTTAATGGCTCACCTACTGCCTGTAGAGGATTTCTGTTGCAGTACGACTTATTTATCAACCAGCAACCCCAGCTTTATCCCACTGATGCTTCCCGCGTCTCATTCATCTGTTCTCTACTTACCGGGAGGGCGTTGGAGTGGGCGACTGCTCTCTGGTCAGGAGGTCAGCACACATTTCCCTCTTATAACGTGTTTATGTCTCAATTCAGAGAGGTGTTTGAACATCACGCGGGCGGTAAGGAGCCAGGAGAGCTACTTCTCGCATTAAGTCAAGGGAATTCCACCGCGGCGGACTACACGCTTTCATTCCGTACCCTGGCAGCACAGACGGGTTGGAAGGAGGAACCACTTAAGTTGCTGTACCGTAGGGGTTTGAATTCGGCGCTGCAAGGGGAATTGGCTTGTCGCGACGATGGAAGGTCCCTCGGAGAACTTATGGAGCTTGCCATTCGCCTCGACAATCTCATCCACTCTCGACGCGCACCCCTCTCGCCCAGTCTCTTCACTAATCCACCAGCCAGCTCGGACTTCGAGCCCATGCAGGTCGGCTTCACTCGCCTCACTACGGAGGAACGTGAGAGGAGGCGGCGGAATAAGTTGTGCCCGTACTGTGCTCAAGCCGGTCATCAGAGAGCTTCTTGTCCTGTGAGATCCAGATCCAGAGATACTTCTGCGGTGAGTTCTTCGATTAATCCTCCTAACTCTCTCAGTCTAGAAGTTTCCTTTAGTTTTAATGGAAATATTTGCGAAACAAGGGCTTTAATTGACTCTGGGGCCGCTGGGAGTTTTGTCGATTTGGAGTTTGCCTTGTCTAATCATTTCTCTCTCATCCCTTGTGAGCCTCGTGTGGCAGTGGCAGCCCTGGATGGACTCCCCCTGGGGACAGGGGAGGTACAATACATCACGCAGCCACTTACTCTCAACTTCGGGTCTCGTCACACGGAGAGAATTCAGTTGTATACCATCAGTTCACCTCTTCATCCAGTAATTTTAGGATTGCCTTGGCTGGAGAGACACAATCCTTTAATTTCCTGGACTGAGAGGAGAATTACTCAATGGTCTCCTTTCTGTCAGGTCCACTGCTTGCCTGCTCTCCATGGTCCTGAATCAAGCCACAGTCCCTCCGAGAAGTTGAACTTGCAAGGAGTTCCTGCGGTCTACTATGATCTTGCCCTGGCATTCAGCGAGAGAGAGGCTTCACTTCTACCCCCGCACCGGTCCTGTGACTGCGCTATTGAACTTCTACCCGGAGCCGTTCCCCCGCACGGCCGTGTGTATCCTCTTTCGCAACTGGAAACTGAGGCTATGAATTCGTATATCGAGGAGCAGCTTGCTAAGGGTTTCATCACCACTTCCACATCCCCCGCGTCCGCTGGGTTTTTCTTCGTTAAGAAGGATGGGAGTCTCTGGCCCTGCGTCGATTTCCGAGGTCTTAATGAGGTAACCGTGAAGTATCGTTATCCTCTGCCTTTAGTCCCTGCAGCCCTGGAGATGCTTCGCTCTGCCCGTTACTTCACCAAGCTGGATTTGAGGAACGCTTACAACCTCATTCGCATACGGAGGGGTGATGAGTGGAAGACGGCCTTTTCTACGACCACAGGGCACTATGAGTATCGGGTTATGCCATTCGGGCTGTCCAATAGTCCTTCTGTGTTCCAGTCGTTTGTTAATGAGATCTTTCGTGACATGCTGTATCAAAAGGTTATTGTTTATATTGACGACATCTTGATTTTTTTCAGAGACGCTCGAAGCACACGTCCAGGATGTGCGTGCAGTCCTCAAACGGCTAATTGAGAACCAGTTATACGCCAAGACTCAGAAGTGTGAATTTCATCAGACCCGGATCGCCTTCCTAGGATATATCATCAGCGCCGAGGGGGTTCTCATGGATGACAGCAAGGTCAAAGCCGTGGTAGACTGGCCTCAACCTTCCTCTGTTAAAGAATTACAGCGATTCCTGGGCTTTGCCAATTTTTATCGTAGGTTTATACGTAATTTCAGTCTCATTGTGGCCCCTCTAACATCTCTTCTCCGGGGGGGGGGGGGGGGGGGGGGCGCTTCCGGTGGTCTTCCGAATGCACTTCAGCGTTTTCCCGGCTGAAAGAGAGTTTCATGTCCGCACCCATCCTCCATCATCCTAACCCGGAGAGCGAGTTCAGCGTGGAGGTTGACGCTTTAAGCACTGGGGTTGGTGCGATCCTGTCTCAACGCCACGGTAACCCCGCTAAAATGTTTCCCTGTGCCTTTTTTTTCCCGCAAGCTTAATTTCGGCGCAGCCCAATTATGATGTGGGTGACCGAGAGCTTCTGGCCATGAAAGCAGCCTTGGAGGAGTGGAGGCACTGGCTGGAGGGTGCACGTCAGCCTTTCACCGTCCTCACTGACCACAGAAATCTTGAATATATCAGATCCGCCAAGCGTTTGAATGCTTGTCAGGCTCGCTGGTCACTGTTCTTCTCTCGATTTAATTTCAGGATCACGTACAGACCTGGGTCCAAGAACGGGAAGGCTGATGCTCTGTCTCGCCAGTTCGAGGATTTCAACGAAATCTCCAAGCCAGAACCCATCCTTCCTTCCACTCTGATCTTTGCTCCTGTGCAGTGGGACATCATCTCGGAAGTTACCGAGGCACTACAAGCTGTTCCCATTCCGCCTGAATGTCCAGCGAATCGTCTTTTTGTGCCCCTCGAACTCCGTGATCGGGTGCTTCAATGGGTTCACTGCACACTCAGCGTTGGACATCCAGGTATCTCTGCTACAGTACAGCTAGTCTCTAACCACTTCTGGTGGTCTACACTCCGGGCTGATGTTATCAAGTTCATTCACCAATGTTCCATCTGTAACACAGTCAAATCTTCCCACCTCAAACCTGCCGGTCTCTTACAGCCACTGCCAGTGCCTCAACGCCCGTGGTCCCATATCGCCGTGGATTTCGTAACTGATTTGCCTCTGTCTCAAAGATTTACCACAGTTTTGTCAGTCGTGGATCGCTTCTCCAAATCCTGTCGTTTTATCCCCCTAAGGGGTCTACCCACTGCCATGCAGACTGCGGAGGTGCTTCTCAACCACGTATTTCGTCTCTTTGGTCTCCCCGAGGACATCGTCTCCGACCGTGGACCCCAGTTCACTTCCCGCGTTTGGAGAGAACTCTGCTCCAAACTCAACATCAACGTCAGCCTTACCTCGGGATACCATCCGCAGGCTAACGGTCAGGTTGAACGGTTGAACCAGGACCTCATTCGCTTTCTGCGGACTTACTGTCACGAGAACCAACGGGACTGGAGCCGCTTCCTGGTCTGGGCGGAGTACGCCCAAAATTTCCTGGTAAAGCCTGCCACTGGTTTAACACCCTTCCAGTGTGTTTTAGGTTTTCAACCTCCCCTCTTCCCGTGGGCAGGAGAACCGTCAGACCTCCCTGCTGTGGATGCGTGGCTGCAACGCAGCGAGGCCACTTGGAATGCCGCTCATGTCCATCTGCGACGTGCCATCCGTCACTATCAGCTGCATGCGGATCGAAGGAGGCGTGAGGGTCCTCGGTATCGGCCTGGTCAGTGGGTGTGGCTTTCCACCCGTGATCTGCTCAAGATTCTTCGGCAGATTACTCCGGTCTCGTTTCGGCTGGAACTCCCAGCACATTATAGAATCTCACCCACTTTTCATATGTCTCTTTTCAGACCCGCTGCTGCTTCCAGGAGAGAGGAGGTCCAGGAGGAGGCCGGTCCCGTGCAGGCTCCCCCCATTGAGGTCGGAGGCGAGGAGGCGTACCGGGTACGAGAGATCCTGGACTCCAGACGCCGCGGCGGGGCATTGCAATATTTGATTGACTGGGAGGGCTATGGCCCCGAGGAACGTTCCTGGGTCAGGTCTCAGGACGTCCTGGACCCTGCTCTGCTTAACACTTACCACCACACTCACCCAGATCGTCCAGCTCCAAGACCCCGTGGAAGACCCCGTCGTCGTCCAGGTCCTCGCTTCCGGAGCCGCTCGCAGGAGGGGGGCTCTGTCACGCAGCGCGCGGCTGTCATTGAGTGCGCGCCTTCACCTCTCTCCGAGCTCACACGCTCTTTGTCACCTGACTTCTAGAACTGCACTTCCCATCTTTCCCCTCTGCTATCATTAGTTTCCATCCCTGCCTGGTTTCCTCGTTCAGTCTCATCACTCCCACCTGTTAATCATCATCTACCCTTTATCTGGACTGCTCAGTTCTGTTGATTGCGAAGTCTTGTTTTGCCACGCTACATGTTGATGCGTGTTCCTTTGATGTTTCATGTCAGTGATTCCTTGTTTCATTACCTGTTTGAATAAAGTGCTGCAGATGGATCCGACTGCCTCCTCTCCGTCATTACATTAAGCAACAGGCTATTGAAACTGGAAAGATAATAGCCGATAATTGTAAACGTAAACAGAAGGAATTAGTTGAAAAGATAAGTTTATTATATGGAAAACCTAGCATAATGGTAGAAGAGACACAAGAGTTAAACACGCTCCAGAACCGATTAAATGTTATTTACTTGGAGAAGGCAAAAGGCGCCTTTGTAAGATCAAAAGCCAAATGGATTGAGCAGGGGGGAAAAAAACTCATCATATTTTTATAGCCTTGAAAAACGGAGACAAACTAAAAGATGTATAACAAAACTTAACCAAAATGGAAATATCATTCAAGATACAAATCAAATTACAGAGGAAGTATGTCAATTCTATAGCAACTTATATAAGAACAAATTTCAGAGTGTCGATTGTGATGCATTTATGAAAAGTGTAAAGAAATATATAACAAAACTGACTGATGAAGATAAAGTCTTACTTGAAAGAGATGTAACCTTAACAGAAATTGAAACAAAACGAATGAAAAATGGTAAATCACCGGGCATTGATGGTTTATCCATAGAATTTTTTAAGACTTTTTGGTCCGATATTAAAAAAGTATTATTTAGTGCGTATCTCGATTGCATAAAAAATGGTCAGTTATCCCCAACAATGAAAACTGGTCTGATAACCTTGTTGCCCAAACCAAATAAAGACTTATTACAATTAGATAATTGGAGACCTATAACTCTTCTTTGTAATGATTATAAATTACTAGCCTTGGTATATGCTAACAGAGTAAAAAATGTCTTGGGTAAGTTAATAGACGAATTTCAGTCAGCTTTTATTAAAGGTAGACATATTCATAACAATGTGAGATTAATTATGGGCATGTTAGATTACCAGAGCCTTATTAAAACAGAAAGCCTGGTATAGTTTATTGATTTTTTCAAGGGTTTTGATTCTATCGAACATGACTTTCTACTGGAATCGCTCCAACTTTTTGGGTTTGGTAATAATTTTTGTAAGGTAATCAGAATGTTTTATAACCAAATATACAGTTATATTTCACTTCAATCAGACATCACTCCAAGAATCAATATATCTTGTGGAATAAGACAAGGGTGCCCAATTTCACCAAAATTATTCATTCTCTGTACGCAGCTTTTGGCCTATTTTGTAGTAAATAATAATGACCTTGAAGGGATAAAAGTTTGCGACACTGAATTGAAAATGAGCCAATTTGCTGACGATACAGTGATATTTCTAAAAGACAAATCAATTCTTCAGAAGGCTTTAAATGTGATTTCTGTTTTTTCCAGGGCATCAGGCCTTTGCCTCAATCTAAAAAAAAAAGTGAAATACTACCTTTATATAATTGCATTGAGACAGACTTGGAGATGATTCCAGTTAAGAATGACGTTAAATACTTGGGCATTCATCTATCTAAAAACTTGGCAATAAGAGAATCCAAAAATATGACTGAGAAACTAGAAGAACTAAAAAGAAACTTAAATCATTGGTTAACAAGAGACTTAACTATTTTAGGACGTAACTTATTGTCGAAATCAGAAGGGATTTCTAAATTAATTTACACAAGCTATTCTCTCTATATTAGTTCGCAGAACATTTGAAAAGCAAATACTATAATTTACCAATTCATTTGGCGTAATAAAACGCATTACATCAAAAAAGCACAACTTGTAAAGGACTATAATAAAGGGGGGTTAAAAGCAATTGATTTTGAATCTATGGTTGGAGTTTTTAGAGTTAACTGGGTAAAAGCCTTTTTAGATAAACCTGATTCTCAATGGTATCATATTCCCAAAAATATTTTTGATAAAGTGGGAGGCTTGGAGTTCCTTTTAAAGTGTACTTTTGAGGTATCAAAATTGCCAGTAAAACTGTCTGAATATCATAAACAAGTTCTTCATTACTGGAAGATGGCATTTACTCATAATTGTGCACCACATGGCGCAACCTTGTGGAATAACAGAGTAATAACAATAAGTAGGAAAACACTTTTTTTCAGGAATTGGTTTGGTTTGGTTGTGTCTTTAGAAGTGCAGTACTGGAGTGTGTCTATAGGGGTGCAGTACTGGAGTGTGTGTTTAGGAGTGCAGTACTGGAGTGTGTCTATAGGGGTGCAGTACTGGAGTGTGTGTTTAGGAGTGCAGTACTGGAGTGTGTCTATAGGGGTGCAGTACTGGAGTGTGTGTTTAGGAGTGCAGTACTGGAGTGTGTCTATAGGGGTGCAGTACTGGAGTGTGTGTTTAGGAGTGCAGTACTGGAGTGTGTCTATAGGGGTGCAGTACTGGTGAGTGTCTACCACTGCGGGTGTTTCCGGTCAGTGAAGCCGAAGCGCAGCTGCTGTTAGTGTTTTCAGGCCTCGCTGCTGCTGAAGTGAAAGCCACACGGAACCGCGTGGAGTGGAGAAGAATTCAATCAGGAATCGTTCTTGAAAGTGAATTATAATTGTCGGTAATAATTATACGAGACTTTAATCATTGCTATCATGTCTCGGTACATGAGACCGCCGAACAGCTCTCTGTTTGTTCGAAATATTTCCGACGAGTCCCGGTAAGTGAATCTTTTCAATTTACGTTATTATAAGACTCCATATTTCGGTGACATTTTCATCGATTAAGCTTCTGTCTGGTTAAACACGTTATTGCTCTGATTGATAATAATGTATATCTGATGTTAGAAGAGGGGGGTTATTGTGGTTGGCGCGTGAATGTTGGCGTGAGCGCGCACAGCTCACGCGCATTGTTATTATTAATAACGCTTTAATCGTTATTGTTCCCTGTTAGTCTTTTCAAATGGCTGTTTTTCAGTTTAGGGACTTTAATTGTCTCTGATGTATACTTATGTGAACTTAATCATATAGTCGAGATTAACTGTTTTTATTGCATTTCATTAACCAAAGTTACTGTTATCATCCTGATATTCCGATTTTAAAGGCTGTTTATATCTTGACATGTATTCAGTCATTTGTACAATAAAAGCTGTTCATGGCTAAAGCTACTAATGAAGCATAATGACCAGAAAACTCGTGAAATGACTACTTATTTCATATCCAGAACACGTTTCTTTATATGGTTTTTTTTTTTTTTAAAGGAATTTTCTGGGACAATATTTGTGGCGTAATGTTGAACAAATTATTTTTCACTCCTTTCTTATTTAGGTAATAAAAACACAACGGAAGTGAATGAATGGGGCAAATTGCTAACATTCTTAATATCAGTATTACAGGCAACAAGTGCTAATAATGTGACTAGTGTGGAAAAATCACTTCCCAACCTTTTTTTGTGTATTTTTAAAAACAAATTTTTTTTGCCAACAGGCAATACAAAAGTTATAACAGAAGAATGAATGAAATTGCTTTTATAAAATCATCTTTGAAATCCTCCAGAAACTGCCCTGGTTTAAGTGTCTCAGCATAATCTTGTTTTGCCTTTTCCTAAAGAAACTGAGGGAAGATCCGAAAAGCTTGTTTTTGTGTTAATCGACAGTAATCTGCTGCTTTACCTGCGGCGCTTTGTGTGTGTGTGTGCGTGTGTGTGTGTGTGTGTTTGTGAGAGAGAGTGAGAGAGTGTGTTGTCTGACGACGGCGGTGTGTGTGTCACTCGAGGGCGTTTGCACTTCCAGCAATAAGAACGTGTGTATTTCCCGGTGTTCAGGCCAGAGGACCTGCGCCGAGAGTTCGGCCGATACGGGCCCGTTGCCGACGTCTACATTCCTCTAGACTTCTATTCACGCCGACCCAGAGGATTTGCGTACATTCAATATCCTTTTCAGCCAGTGTGGAGCTGCAGCATGGGTGTGTGTGTGTGTGTGTGTTTCTCTCCGCAGCTCGCTCCAGTCTAACCCTTATTTCTCTGTTGTCGCCCCAGACTGTGTAAAGCGTCCAGTCGTGGAGCCCGGCACAAACACAGAGTTAACAGACCCGTGTAGAGTAGGACTAAAGCCAAGCCACAGCAGCCAAGAAAGAAAGATCAAGCGATCGCTACTTACAGAGAGGCAAAGTGTCAAACCAAAAGCAAATTAAAGATTGAAGAGACAGAGGAAAAGAGGAGGAGTGACAGAGAGAAAACAAAGTGCAGACAGAGACGAGCGGCGGCTAAAGAGCGTAAAGATCCAGGTAAAGGTGCCACACGTATCCTCCATCATTCAGGACCTGCTCAGTGTGTGTGTGTGTGTGTGTGTGTGTGTGTGTGTGTGTGTGTGTGTGAGGAAGCTCATGCTCAGTGTGTGTGTGTGTGAGGAAGCTCATGCTCAGTGTGTGTGTGTGTGTGAGGAAGCTCATGCTCAGTGTGTGTGTGTGTGAGGAAGCTCATGCTCAGTGTGTGTGTGTGAGGAGGTTCAGTGTGTGTGTGAGGAAGCTCATGCTCAGTGAGTGTGTGTGAGGAAGCTCATGCTCAGTGTGTGTGTGTGTGTGAGGAAGCTCATGCTCAGTGTGTGTGTGTGTGTGAGGAAGCTCATGCTCAGTGAGTGTGTGTGTGTGTGAGGAAGCTCGTGCTCAGTGTGTGTGTGTGTGTGTGAGGAAGCTCATGCTCAGTGTGTGTGTGTGTGTGTGAGGAAGCTCATGCTCAGTGTGTGTGTGTGTGAGGAGGTTCAGTGTGTGTGTGAGGAAGCTCATGCTCAGTGTGTGTGTGTGTGAGGAAGCTCATGCTCAGTGTGTGTGTGTGTGAGGAAGCTCATGCTCAGTGTGTGTGTGTGAGGAGGTTCAGTGTGTGTGTGTGAGGAAGCTCATGCTCAGTGTGTGTGTGTGTGAGGAAGCTCATGCTCAGTGTGTGTGTGTGTGTGAGGAAGCTCATGCTCAGTGAGTGTGTGTGTGTGTGTGTGAGGAAGCTCATGCTCAGTGTGTGTGTGTGTGTGTGTGTGTGAGGAAGCTCATGCTCAGTGTGTGTGTGTGTGTGAGGAAGCTCATGCTCAGTGTGTGTGTGTGTGAGGAAGCTCATGCTCAGTGTGTGTGTGTGAGGAGGTTCAGTGTGTGTGTGAGGAAGCTCATGCTCAGTGAGTGTGTGTGTGTGTGAGGAAGCTCATGCTCAGTGTGTGTGTGTGTGAGGAAGCTCATGCTCAGTGAGTGTGTGTGTGTGTGAGGAAGCTCATGCTCAGTGTGTGTGTGTGTGTGAGGAAGCTCGTGCTCAGTGTGTGTGTGTGTGTGTGAGGAAGCTCATGCTCAGTGTGTGTGTGTGTGTGTGTGAGGAAGCTCATGCTCAGTGTGTGTGTGTGTGTGTGAGGAAGCTCATGCTCAGTGTGTGTGTGTGTGAGGAAGCTCATGCTCAGTGTGTGTGTGTGAGGAGGTTCAGTGTGTGTGTGAGGAAGCTCATGCTCAGTGTGTGAGGAAGCTCATGCTCAGTGTGTGAGGAAGCTCATGCTCAGTGTGTGAGGAAGCTCATGCTCAGTGTGTGTGTGTGTGTGTGTGAGGAAGCTCATGCTCAGTGTGTGTGAGAGGAAGCTCAGTGTGTGTGTGTGTGTGTGTGAGGAAGCTCAGGCTCAGTGTGTGTGTGTGTGAGAGGAAGCTCAGTGTGTGTGTGTGAGAGGAAGCTCAGTGTGTGTGTGTGAAAGGAAGCTCAGTGTGTGTGTGTGTGAGGAAGCTCAGGCTCAGTGTGTGTGTGAGAGGAAGCTCAGTGTTTGTGTGAGGAGGCTCATGCTCAGTGTGTGTGTGTGAGGAGGCTCATGCTCAGTGTGTGTGTGTGAGGAGGCTCATGCTCAGTGTGTGTGTGTGAGGAAGCTCATGCTCAGTGTGTGTGTGTGTGTGTGTGTGTGTGTGTGTGTGTGAGAAAGCTCATGCTCAGTGTGTGAGAAAGCTCATGCTCAGTGTGTGAGGAAGCTCATGCTCAGTGTGTGAGGAAGCTCATGCTCAGTGTGTGAGGAAGCTCATGCTCAGTGTGTGTGTGTGTGTGTGTGTGTGTGTGTGAGGAAGCTCATGCTCAGTGTGTGTGTGTGTGTGTGAGGAAGCTCATGCTTAGTGTGTGTGTGTGTGGAGGCTCATGCTCAGTGTGTGTTTGTGTGAGGAAGCTCATGCTCAGTGTGTGTGTGTGTGTGTGTGTGTGAGAAAGCTCATGCTCTGTGTGTGTGTGTGTGAGAAAGCTCATGCTCAGTGTGTGTGTGTGTGTGTGTGAGGAAGCTCATGCTCAGAGTGTGTGTGTGTGAGGAAGCTCATGCTCAGTGTGTGTGTGTGTGTGAGGAAGCTCATGCTCAGTGTGTGTGTGTGTGAGGAGGCTCATGCTCAGTGTGTGTGTGAGGAAGCTCATGCTCAGTGTGTGTGTGAGGAAGCTCATGCTCAGTGTGTGTGTGTGAGAAAGCTCATGCTCAGTGTGTGTGTGTGAGAAAGCTCATGCTCTGTGTGTGTGTGAGAAAGCTCATGCTCTGTGTGTGTGTGAGAAAGCTCATGCTCTGTGTGTGTGAGAAAGCTCATGCTCTGTGTGTGTGAGGAAGCTCAGTGTGTGTGTGAGGAAGCTCAGTGTGTGTGAGAGGAAGCTCAGTGTGTGTGTGTGAGGAAGCTCAGTGTGTGTGTGTGAGGAAGCTCAGTGTGTGTGTGTGAGGAAGCTCAGTGTGTGTGTGTGTGAGGAAGCTCAGTGTGTGTGTGTGTGAGGAAGCTCAGTGTGTGTGTGTGTGTGTGAGGAAGCTCAGTGTGCGTGAGCGCGTGTGAGGAAGCTCAGTGTGCGTGTGCGCGTGTGAGGAAGCTCAGTGTGCGTGTGCGCGTGTGAGGAAGCTCAGTGTGCGCGTGTGAGGAAGCTCAGTGTGTGTGCGTGAGGAAGCTCAGTGTGGGTGTGTGAGGAAGCTCAGTGTGCTTGTGCGCGTGTGAGGAAGCTCAGTGTGTGTGCGTGAGGAAGCTCAGTGTGCGTGTGCGCGTGTGAGGAAGCTCAGTGTGTGTGCGTGAGGAAGCTCAGTGTGCGTGTGCGCGTGTGAGGAAGCTCAGTGTGTGTGCGTGAGGAAGCTCAGTGTGCGTGTGCGCGTGTGAGGAAGCTCAGTGTGCGTGTGCGCGTGTGAGGAAGCTCAGTGTGCGTGTGCGCGTGTGAGGAAGCTCAGTGTGCGTGTGCGCGTGTGAGGAAGCTCAGTGTGTGTGCGTGAGGAAGCTCAGTGTGTGTGTGCGCGTGTGAGGAAGCTCAGTGTGTGTGTGTGTGTGTGCGTGAGGGAGCTCAGTGTGTGTGTGTGTGCGTGAGGAAGCTCAGTGTGTGTGTTTGCGTGAGGAAGCTCAGTGTGTGTGTGTTTGCGTGAGGAAGCTCAGTGTGTGTGTGTTTGCGTGAGGAAGCTCAGTGTGTGTGTGTGCGTGAGGAAGCTCAGTGTGTGTGTGTGTGCGTGAGGAAGCTCAGTGTGCGTGAGGAAGCTCAGTGTGCGTGAGGAAGCTCAGTGTGCGTGAGGAAGCTCAGTGTGCGTGAGTGTGTGCGTGAGGAAGCTCATGCTCGGTGTGTGTGTGTGTGAGTGAGAAAGCTCATGCTCGGTGTGTGTGACGAAGCTCAGTGTGTGACGAAGCTCATGTTCGGTGTGTGAGTGTGTGAGGAAGCTCAGTGTGTGTGAGTGTGTGAGGAAGCTCAGTGTGTGTGAGTGTGTGAGGAAGCTCAGTGTGTGTGAGGAAGCTCATGCTCGATGTGAGTGTGTGAGTGAGAAAGCTCATGCTCGGTGTGTGTGTGTGAGTGAGAAAGCTCATGCTCGGTTTGTGTGTGTGAATGAGAAAGCTCATGCTCGGTGTGTGTGACGAAGCTCAGTGTGTGACGAAGCTCGTGCTCGGTGTGTGTGAGTGTGTGAGGAAGCTCAGTGTGTGTGAGGAAGCTTAGTGTGTGTGAGGAAGCTCAGTGTGTGTGAGGAAGCTCAGTGTGTGTGAGGAAGCTCAGTGTGTGTGAGGAAGCTCAGTGTGTGTGAGGAAGCTCAGTGTGTGAGGAAGCTCAGTGTGTGAGGAAGCTCAGTGTGTGAGGAAGCTCAGTGTGTGAGGAAGCTCACGCTTGGTGTGTGTGTGTGTGTGTGTGTGTGTGTGTGTGTGTGTGTGTGAGGAAGCTCAGTGTGTGAGGAAGCTCAGTGAGTGTGTGTGAGTGTGTGTGTGAGGAAGCTCAGTGTGTGAGGAAGCTCAGTGTGTGTGTGTGTGTGAAAGCTCATGCTCGGTGTGTGTGATGAAGCTCATGCTCGGTGTGTGTGACGAAGCTCATGCTCGGTGTGTGTGACGAAGCTCAGTGTGTGAGGAAGCTCACGCTTGGTGTGTGTGTGTGTGTGTGTGAAAGCTCATGCTCGGTGTGTGTGATGAAGCTCATGCTCGGTGTGTGTGACGAAGCTCATGCTCGGTGTGTGTGAGGAAGCTCAGTGTGTGAGGAAGCTCACGCTTGGTGTGTGTGTGTGTGTGTGAAAGCTCATGCTCGGTGTGTGAGGAAGCTCACGCTCGGTGTGTGTGTGTGAGAAAGATCATGCTCGGTGTGTGTGACGAAGCTCATACTCAGTGTGGGCTGTGTAGTGCGCACTGTGCCGTTAGAGCCCTTAATAGCGCAGCACGTTTGAAGATGTCCGTGATGCGGAGGACGCCCTGCACAACCTGGACAGGAAGTGGGTCTGCGGGCGGCAGATCGAGATCCAGTTCGCTCAAGGAGATCGCAAGAGTGAGTTCGGCTGGAGTTGAGATGAGTGTGTGCGTGTGTGTGGAGTGTTTACGAGTGTCCTCTTGTGTTTCTCAGCGCCCGGTCAGATGAAGACGAAGGAGCGTCAGTCTCCGCGCAGCGAACGGGATGGTAGACGCAGACGCTCTCGCAGCCGCAGCCGCAGCGACAGGCGCAGATCACGCAGCCAATCCTACGAGAGACGACGCAGACGGTCCGACAGCCCCCGAGAGTGAGTCACATGATCACGGTCACATGATTGCGGTCACGTGACCTCCTCATGACCTTGTGGCATGACCTTTGCGGAGAACCGTAGCTGTGTCAGTGCTGACGTGTGTTTCTCCCAGCAGCTCCAGAGGAAGGCCACACAGCAGACGCAGCCGCAGTCGCGAACACGACAGGTAAATCCACTAACAGCTTTCAGAGCAGCTTCACTGTTGTTTCAAATTTTGGAGATGAAAATTTGACTAATTTCCAAATTGTAGGGCTGTAATCTCCTGGTCGACTAGTCGATTTATTGGTCGATACGTTCTTTCTCGACCAAAATTCAGATTTTTTGGTGTGTTAATTTCATCTGGTGGAAAGCACTAATTGCTAATGGGGGTGTTTTCAGAGCAGCCGTTTCACAGGGAACAGTCTGTCTTCAGAACCCTTGTTTTCGAGACGAGAAGCGCCGCACAGCGCCATGTCTTTAAAATTCGAACACATTATTCTCTGAGTGCACACACACCGGCGGCGCTCAGCAACGGCTCAGGACCGTGTTCAAAATCCTGCTGCGCTACAGAGCGCCATTTACATAGTTTTATATTTAATTGACTTTATATTTCTCTCAAATCATCGTTAATGTATACTGACTTCACAATGTGCTGCAATATACATTTAGTTTTGCATTCATTCACAGAAATGAGCTGATTGAATGAAAATTGTTGATGTTATCGGATTTATTGGTGAGATTCTCAATTCATTCAGGTAACGGACACTCTGAGGTAAAGTGTTTTGACTGCAGACTTAGCAATGATTGTATTTAATTTTACAGTACAATCAGAGCATAGTACAGACATTATCTTAATTTCATAATGTCCTTAAATATAACAAAATTGCTGGCCATAAACTGAGAGTGCGCGTCCGGTGCGCAATACCTCGAGCTGTCCTAGACGCAGCGCTTCTCCTCCCTTCTCTTATCATCCAAACGCAAAAATAATATCACAGAAGGAATTGTCGACTTTATTGCTCAGGATATGAGGATATGTTTTGAGCTATGCTTTATTTTTCAGTTATGCACTTTATTTAGTTTCTGCTCTCGTCTTGATCTGTTTTGTTTAATAAATATTCTTGTTTTTTATTAAAGAGGACATGCCTTTTGTGTTTAAGAGTAAAAGCTTTAAGTTAATAGTCTCTTCGTGTCTCAGCCGCGAAGCTGAGCTCCTGTGTTCAGCCTCACTCTGTGCGAGGACGTGCAGAGCGGCTGAAATGATAGTGTCTGTCAGTTATTATAACATATAACAAATACAATTGTCTAAATTGTTGCACGTGATGCAACGCTGTCAGAGCCGACAGACTCGTGTCATTTCATTGCAAAATAATTAGGTCAAAAATGATTTAATATACTGCAAATAGCCTTCTAGTTTTTTGTTTATTTATAATTAATTTAGGCGGACAAGGCTACCAAGTACTGCGCAGCGAATTAATCTAACGTTATTTTTACTGTAACGTCAATTTCTGGACTTAAGTCGACCAAGATTTTCTTTGGTTGACTACCAAATTGATTGACATAAACATCTCAGGAAAATCTTATGGGGTTTCTAATCAAAATATGACTTTATGAAACGCCATTGAATTCATCTTACCTGCAAACTAGTCGCTACAGCAAAATTCGCCACTTGTTGAATGAAGGGGTGAAGTTGAACTGTAAAGTTCACAATAATAATGGGAACTAGGCTAATTAGACTGGAGTGAGACCATAGACGCCTTTCGACGTCCTCTGTTGCATGAGTCACACAGATCGCTGTAGCGTCTCAGTTCAAGCAAACGGCAGATGAACCGATCACCTGTTCCGTTTTACAGCACGACAAAAATCATGAATGAACACAGGGCTGTAACGACTTTAACGCTTCTTAGCCTTGCGATTTAAATTAAGTGATTTTTAAACCAAAAGCAGCTAAAGAGAAGTATTTTTGGTATATGTGTGTTGTCTGAGAGACGGTTCTTGAGCGACACACTCCTGAAATGCTGTAATACAGCGCATGATACTGATGCCTTTTTGGCACACACTGTCAAAAATCTGTTGCTGTGAGGATCCTCGTAAACAGTCGTTTATGTGCTAAGTGAACGTTAACCGTGGAGAAAGAAAAGGTGTGTAACAGTATATTAGATCAGTGCATGCGGTCTTAAAGTGACAGCAGCCTAATAAATCTGCTGCCATCTGTCATTAATCTTGATCAAACACTTTAGTACTTTAATAACTTTAATTTACATAGTGAAGACTATGCAGTGTTTTATATGTTTGATTGCTGTATATCAGGGTGTCAGAGTTCAGCTCAATCACACACACCTGAACCAGATAATCAAGCTCTTCAGAAACTTCCAGACAGGCGTGTTGAAGTCAGTGTGAGATGAACTCTGCTTTATACAATTCATGAAGTATTTCTTGTTTAGTGCTTGAAGTTTTTCAGGCAGGTCTATTTCAGCTGTGTCTTTGTTCTAGTTTTCCCCCTATTTCTTTCTTTATTTGATATCTCACTGTTTTCTTGTTTTCAGTGAGCTTGAGAGATTTTTATAAAATTTAGGCTAATATTAGAATTTTTTTTGGACGAGAATTATGAAATTTCAATGGTATAATTGTTTTATATGATAACCGTATTCAAAGCAAAAATAACTGTCATTATACATCAATTTTATAGCGATACAAAATAACCTATATCGTGATAAATGTGATGTGCAAGAATCCCTGATTTTACTGTAATCCTGCTGATGCACTAATTCTGTGTTCTTTTGAAAGTGAAAGTTGTTCTCTATAATTGTACCATTTTCTGTATCGCAGAACAATCTGAACTGTTTTATAAATTTGTGTTGGAGTTAGTGGATCAGGCACTTGCTATATGTCTTGTTTATAATAGGTATATGGAAGTTATTTCAAGTTTATTCAAAACCACATTACGTTTCATGAAGTTGCTTTTATTTTTGTTCTGAAAAGTTAAAGAAATGTTGAATTTCCAGATGCTGAATCTTACAAACTGTACTTATTCTGAAAACGCTTGATCACACACTCCACACGTCTCACGTAACCCTATCAGGCGATATCGGTCGACCACTAGCTGATGTTGCAGGAGCAGAAACTGATCCACTGCTGTGTGTTTGATGCTCTGCTTGTAATGGTTCTCGTGTGTGTGTGTCTGTTGCATTGCAGTATTTTAATGGTCATGTGATCCTCAGGCACCGGCCGTCTGCGCGTGAACACCACCGCTCTCGGGTCGACGAACGCTCCCGCAGCCCCTCTCACTCCAAGGCCCGCCCCGGACGCAGAGAGTCTGACGCGGCTCGGTCCCGGTCCAAGTCCATCAGCCCACGCCAAGCCAACGATTTCCACACGGAGAACCAGGATTCTGCTCTGGGCAAGATACACACACGCTCCCAGTCCCGGTCCCGGTCCCGATCCCCGTCCCGCTCACGGTCCCGCTCGCGCTCCTGGGCCGGCCGCAAGTCCTGGGGGCATTAGAGCCGGAGCCACAACTTATGAGTCCTCAATGGGTTGTTTTCTTTTTGTTTTCTCGGTTTAGTGTTTGGGATGCAGTGTGAAGTCGTACTGGCGGTCATAAACCTGCCAGTTTCAGCTGCCAGTCTATTTCTTTTAATAAGGAGAGAGAGTCAACCTACATCCAGTTTTAGCAAACGTTCACATGTCTGTTTATAGGCTGCCAGCAATGTTCATACTAGCATTGAAGTATTCAGCGAAAGATGTCTTTTGGGTTTAGTTCACAAGCGCAGCTGCATTTGAGACCGAATGAGATATGTAAATGGCTTTCAATATTTTTGTATGAGATTTGTGTTAGTTGACCAGTAATGGCCATCCATTTAAAACGGTCTTCCATGAGTGTCTCGGATGTGTTTTTTACTTTTAAAATCTGCAGGCCTTTTACATGTAACCTCAAAATGAAATAAATTTCTTGTGCATCAGTTTGTTCTTGATCTCATTTTATCCTCAGTTCTTGCTGCATGATTTTCAAGGAAATTACTCTATTACTTACTTGCACATTGTTTACTTGTGTTTTTATGTCTAGATTGACTTGTAACTATGGATCTCCTCTTACATTGGACACGTCACACAACAGCGTTTAGCCTTCTGATTGAGTTTCCAAAACCCTACAATTAACTTTAATTTTTTTTGACACCCTCATTCCTTCCAAATCTGTAGGACTGTGTAACAAAAAATATATTTTATAAAAAAAAGCTCTTTTCAATGACAGTCACAATATGTTCATGGTCTACTTTTAGAAAAACTAAAATTTGGAATAACATGAAGGGAATTATTTCTTGTCTAATCAAACAAGAAGTTGATCATAAAATGCTGATACTTTGTGTCCTTTGCTTTGAATAGTTATGTTCTCTACACTAGTGTTCTTTGACGACACGTGTCACATAAACCGGCTGCCGATCACGTGTCCTTCAGCATTACATGATCGTAGTTTGCGTGGAACAGAACAGCCACTTGCTTATAAAAGCAGCAAATCAATGAAAATCAACAAAACCCATCCCACAATCTATTTTATCCCGAGCCTCTAATTGGCAGAGAGGTGCTGAAGCCCGGCCCACTCAAACATCGCTGTGCTCTCTGGTCATTGATTCTTCAAAGATGGGTTTAAAAACATTGTCAGACATCGGCTTGAGGGAAAATCTTGATTGGGATCAGAGAGCAGTTCATGTATGAAATCGGACATGACCGATTGATCCTTAATGAGGATAATAAGTATCGACAAATGGAGAACTAGTTAATCTCACAGACTCCATCACCCTGTAACTGCACGCATGGGTTGCTGTTTTTGCTTTTACGTATTGAGGCAAGCAGAACCTGAGCGAGTCTCTTCAGTTAACATCTGAATTTAAATAATAAACTATAAACGCTTCCTCCCAGAGTTGCGTGACTGCAGTGGTCTCAGTGAAGGGTTACTCAGTCCCTTAGTGTCCAAATATCCTGCAGGCCTTTAGATCTGCACGGCACGCAACAAACCACATCGATCACTTGTTCCAGGATATAAAGTCACCAGCGACCTACATTTGACAAACCAGTGTCTCTTTCAGCTAATAGTGAAGCAGATGCATTTTGATCATGCCATTAGCTGGATTCAGTTTTCTTATTTAATGTTTTTATATCTTTGAGAGAAGTGACTATTTCAAATGGTGAGTACTGCTCATTTTTTATCGTCTGTGAACTTTTGTTATCAGTTTTCAGCTTCATATTTATAGACATGCTTACAGATCTCTGTAAGGTTACACAGAAGGCACGTGTCAGCATGTTTTCGCTCTGTAACTCGTGTTAAAGTATGGTATGTGTTGTTTGTGTGCGCGACTGAGCTGTTTCTTGGCCTGTCAGGAGGATGGGGGACTGGAACTTCTTGGGGGGAATTCTGGAGGAGGTCCACATCCACTCCACCATGGTGGGAAAGATCTGGCTCACCATCCTCTTCATCTTCCGCATGCTGGTTCTGGGCGTGGCGGCCGAGGACGTGTGGAACGACGAGCAGTCCGACTTCATCTGTAACACGGAGCAGCCCGGCTGCCACAACGTGTGCTACGACCGGGCCTTCCCCATCTCGCTGATCCGCTACTGGGTCCTGCAGGTCATCTTCGTGTCCTCGCCCTCGCTGGTCTACATGGGTCACGCCATATACCGGCTGCGCGTGCTGGAGAAGGAGCGGCACTGCAAGAGAGTGGCCCTGCGGCGGGAGCTGGAGGTAATGGACCTGGAGAAGCGAGTGGCCCTGCGCAGGGAGCTGGAGACGATGGGCCTGGAGGTTCTGGAGCCCCGGCGTCGGGTCGAGCGGGAGCTCAGGCAGCTGGAGACCGGGAAGCTCAACAAGGCTCCGCTGCGGGGGTCTCTGCTCAGGACATACGTGGCCCACATCGTGACCCGGTCCGTGGTGGAGGTGGGCTTCATGCTGGGCCAGTACCTGCTGTACGGGCACCATCTGGAGCCACTGTACAAGTGTGACCGCGAGCCGTGCCCCAACACCGTGGACTGTTTCGTCTCTCGGCCCACGGAGAAAAGCGTGTTCATGGTGTTCATGCAGGGCATCGCAGCAGTGTCCCTGTTCCTCAGCCTGATGGAGATCCTGCATCTAGCATACAAGAAACTGAAGATGGGAATCCTGGACTACTATCCTCAGCTGAAAGATGACCTGGGAGATTATTACGGCAAGAAGAACTCAGTGGTGCATAAGGTGTGCGTGAGCCAGGGGCGTAAAGCCACCATCCCCTCGGTCCCGGGCGGATTCGCTCCGCTCCTGGAGAAACAGGGCAACGGCCCCACTTACCCCACGCTCATCAACCCCCTGTGCACCTTCGTCCCGGTCCAGGGCGAGCCGGGTCTGGACCCGCAGAGGGAGAACCAGGACCCCATTCTCAACAGCAACTCCAACAACACGAGCGGGACCCGCTCTCCGCTGGTGCTCGAGTCCGAGAGCTCGGTTCTGCCCGGCCCGACGGCGCTGCGCAAGCAGAGGAGAGTGAGCCCGGCCTGGAACTGCAGCACCGTGATGGAGGGCAACGGGTCGGACAGTGAAGACTCCAGTGCCGGGCCTGTGGCCGACCTGAGCATGAGGACTCGCTGCGGACGGGCTGTGTCCAGGTCCGACCTGAGGAAAGCCGGCAGAACACACACACCCGACTCTGTGGCAGAGCTGAGCTCTGGGTCACGGCACCACAGTTCTGTGGAGAGTCCTAACTTCTCTCCTGGCCGACAGAGAGCATCCCCGACCAGCAGCAGCAGCAGACGAGCAGATCTGAAGATCTAACGATACTCTCTGAAGATACTCAAGGTACTCTCTGAAGAAACTCTCTGAAGATACTCTCCTGTGTCTTTATTAACACTTTAGGCAGATCTGAAGATACTCTCCTGTGTGTTATTCTCCTTCGTCTTTATCACTATAAGTCACATGACAGGTTTCTGTCTCTCAAGTAAGATTTCGTTTTGCTTTGGTGAAGGGATAGTTCACCCAAATAAATGATCATTCTGTCATCATGTCTTAGTGTTATTTTGTTTGTTTTGTTTTTGTCCATAAAATGAGCCATTGGGAACCAAACTGGTTTGTGACAGATTTGGAACAACATGAGGGCGAGTAAATGATGACAATGGAATTTTTGTTTGGGTGAACTATCTCTTTAAATTCTAGTCAAGCATAATTTTCTTCCTGGACCTTTATAGTGGATTTAAATTTTAGAATGAGGACTCGTGGCTGCATATTCTTCTAAATGTAATGTGTTTTTAGCTGAAACCATCGCTGATTGACAGACATATCTCAGTGTGAACAGTGATGTATACAATGCAGAGGAACTCTCAGCAGAGCAGCGAATACATGCTGTGAGTTTGTATACTCTGTTTATAACCCCCTTGCATAATTTGTGCAAATATGAGAGAAAATGTCATACTGAACAAAAATATGTATCATCCCTCACTTATTTTTAAATCATAATCATCTTGCAGGTTCTGTAAGGGTAGGCAAACATGCGCACCAAACTATCGAGGCAAAGTTACAAAGGGATTATTTCCCACAATACAATGCACCTGTCTCCAAGTAGCCGTTTCGCCTTCAAAGACATTTGACAATTAAAATGTAAAAAGTTTGATCAATATTTCTTCAAAATCAACACCCAGATCTCATATATAGAATTATGTTGCGCACTTTAGGCAGGGAGGGTCGTTTTCAAGGAGGCTGTTGCACAAAAGTAACTGTTAAACTTAAGAGTATTTTTGATTGTTTACAGATTTGTGAAGGACTGTAAAGATCACTGTAATAAGACATGTTCGCGTACAGATACGGGTCTCTGAAGAACTGGACTTGTTTGAGCTCAGGATCATCTCACTGGAACAGAAAAGATCCTCCACAAACTGTTCTATCTAAAAGAAGTTTCTGTATGTACAAGAAACCTGTAAGAGAGGTATCTTATGTCCTGTACATGATTTACTATCAGTCAATGACAGCTTAAAGTAGTTTAAGGTGAACATTTGAAATACGGGACCGAAGACTCAAGAGTTCATCTAAGAAACGTTGTGATGCATAGTTTTAAATAAAGTTTTATATTAAAGCATCAAGGTCTAATTTAAAGTCTTTAAATTTTAAAATGCATGTTTTTCAAGTGTATAACTAATGTTGTAAGTTAAACATAAATTGTATGTTTGTAGTTTCATAAATCTCTTATATTATTTCAATATCCACAAATCAAGAACTGTGCAAAACAATTTTTTTAATTAAATATCAGGCACAAATTTGTTGAACATAAATTGTCACTTCTTAGACATTGTATTACAAAACAAACAGTAAGGAACAAAGAATATTTTTTACTAATGCAAAGAAATAAATGTCAAAATTGGCAACAAGGTTTTATTCTGTTGCTTCTTCCTGCGCCGGCTCGTACTGCAGGAGCTGTAGATGAAGTTCACAAAACAAGAGTCATTCACACACACACACACACACACACACTCATTTCACTGTGCTGAAGCGCCTGTCTAACACTCCTAACTCCAGTGAACACAAGGCTGACCCTGAGCTTCTGTGAATGTGGTGACTGTGTAATAATCTCACCCTGTTTCTCAGATCCTTGTTTTCTGCCAGGAGCTGCTCATATTTCTTCTGTAAGTCAGTCAGTTCCAGACGCAGAGTCTCAGAGTCATCCTCCTCCGGTCCTGCAACGCCCAGGTGATGCTTGATGAAGCTGAAGTTAGTTAAGGCTAATCCCTCAACACATTCACACTGACTCCAGGACCGGACCATGTACACCACATCAGTCTTTGTTAAAACACATTAGTACACGTTTGTCATTTAATTCAATGTCTTTAATTCACCACAAGCTTGGGCGTAACAGTCAGAAGTTATTTAAATATATTATTTATTCATAGCATTGCATTCAGAAACGTGTTATAAATCAAATTTTAATTGAAATTAACTCTGTGCAGCATGATAAAAATAAGGCGTCTTTTATCATCTGAATGTAAGTGTTGTTACGTTAAACAATGGGTTAAAACAAACTAGTTTTGCTTTACATTATTCTAAACAAAATGAGCTGTTGTGGTGACGAGATTGAGAGCAGATTCTGGTCTCAGATCAGAGGTTTTGAGCAGATTCTGGTCTCAGATCAGAGGTTTTGAGCAGATTCTGGTCTCAGATCAGAGGTTTTGAGCAGATTCTGGTCTCAGATCAGAGGTTTTCAGTAGATTCTGGTCTCAGATCAGTAGATTCTGGTCTCAGATCAGTAGATTCTGGTCTCAGATCAGTAGATTCTGGTCTCAGATCAGTAGATTCTGGTCTCAGATCAGTAGATTCTGGTCTCAGATCAGTAGATTCTGGTCTCAGATCAGTAGATTCTGGTCTCAGATCAGTAGATTCTGGTCTCAGATCAGTAGATTCTGGTCTCAGATCAGTAGATTCTGGTCTCAGATCAGTAGATTCTGGTCTCAGATCAGTAGATTCTGGTCTCAGATCAGTAGATTCTGGTCTCAGATCAGAGGTTTTGAGCAGATCCTGGTCTCAGATCAGCACAGAAGCGTTTGGTTTCAGTGGCAGTAAAGGATACTCCAAGGCATTGTTGGGTTTCTCCGTTTCCTCGTACAAAGCCACCAAGACTGAAATACAGAAGGTCAAATCAGCTGCATGCAAAAGATGTTTGATTAATATTGATTTGATGAATGATATTACCATTGGTGAGACTGTCGAGGACTCCGGCCTTCTCCAGATATCTCCTGAACTGCTCTCGCTTCGACTCGGAAGCCTGCAAACATCACACAACAGAAGAACATTCAACTAAACTAGATACTGTTATTTCCACTTCAGAACAAAGTGTGTAACTTTCCCCTAAATCGAGCTGAAGTAGGTGAAACATTCATACACATTCAGCTGTGAGTTTGAGAGGATTCACATAAGTTACACATATTAGAGCAGCTGAATAACATTTAAAGTTTCTAAATGTCACTTTGTTAGATTCTGTTTCAAGTGTCTTGTATTTGAGTCAGTATTGTGTTTGTTAGTGGATGGTGTCGCTAGTTAATGAGATTCTGTTCAGCTGTGTGAGCTTCAGGAGAACCGACACTAAAACACCAGCGGCTTTAACGAAGAGAAAAGATCCAAACATACACTATCACACATTTATACTGTAACGTTAAGTTTAAAGTTTACGTTCTTTCACTGCGTCCATAAAATATATATAGCTTTTAAAAGCTAAACAGCTCAAATGCTTTCTTTTCTAGTAAAACAGCATCTTTTCATGGATACATGTCGAGTTTTATTTACTCACTCTGTAATGCGCCATCGCGAATGACAGCAAAGCCAACAGTCTCTGAAGACAGTCACGAAATGTTTGCTCTCCAAACGCTTCGGGCGGGCGACTCTTCCGTGCGCATGCGCCGAGCAAACGCGGAAACATAACCGACACGGTCGCCCTGGCAACGCTTAAAGGGACCGTCATCAACACTAACAGCTAAAGTCACTAAACTCCTCAGTTTAACCCTTTAGCTGAGAGAACTAATGTGTTAATAACTGACATGAGTTAACACACACATGAGGAAATTAGGCTTTGTGGTTGTATTGTCATTTTATCAATAGAGTTATTGCATTTATTCATTGCTCATGTTTTTTGGTGATATACATGCGGGATAGATTAATTAACAGACTCACATTCATTTTCATTTAACGTTTTGCGTTTCATTTAGTTTGAAAACTAATTTCTCTCGACTGTGGTTATAGCATTTACAGCCTGAAAATCAAATATAATTATAGTCATTATTCATATTTTTCATCTCGTTTTCGTTGATTAAATGAATAGTGTTTTTGAGTAGCTTACTAGATTTAAAATTACAGTTGATTAATTCACCACTGCACTATGACTAAAGACTGTCATAAATAAAATCATGTAATATTTTTTGTAGGAATAATAATAATGCTGGAATGCAGAAATATACAGAGCAAACTGCTATATTAAGCATGTTATAAAAAGTAAATAAATAAAATAATTCTTGGAATTCTGAACAGATTTCTCTTAAAAATTATCATGTGTCTCCCTCTAGTGTACAATATTAATGTCACAGTTTTTCAGTCATTCGGACTCGTTTCTCGACACTAAAGTCACTTTATCAAACACTGCAAACAGCGATCACAACATCCGTCTATGTGGGATAAACTGAGGATCATTTATCATCGTTTCAGCACAAAATACATTCAATAAATACATTTACATCAATTCATTTCACACTCGGACACAAACACCAGCAAAACTCTACATATACAGGCCAATTCACACACGTTTACATTCTCTTTTCAAAAAAGTTAAACTTCAGTTCAAAACCGAACATAAACCTAAACTGAATAAGACAGAAATTTGCAACATCTGTAAAGTAATATCATATTGAAATAGCCTATATTCTAAATCTAAAAAACCAAAAAGTAGATTTTACCTCGATAATTGAACTAAACGTATGTTAAGTGAAATAGCTTCTTCAGCACAGTACTAAAAAAAAAACAATAACTCCCTCTTATTTTGTTTATTCATATTTTTCAGATTCTGCAATGTGATGTAAACTTGTACGTACGTGTGTGTGTGTGTGTGTGTGTGTGTGTGTAGGCTAATGTCAGTGAGATATCATCATTCGAAGTTTATGTAGCAGTTGCTAAGCAGGCACATATATTCGCCTGGATTATTTTTTTTATAATTCAGAACATGTGTGTGGAAAATTGTGTACGCACATTTCAATGACTTTTTTGTGCATACACAACGTTTATATATCAGGCCCCTGAGAATAGAAAGAGGTTGAATGATTAATAATCAAAGTCTCGGTTGATCAACAAGATATATTCAATGCTTTGTTATATTTTATCCACAACACATTGTGGACTTTACCTAAAACATGGCTAAATGTCCCTTTATCAAATATATTAATTAAAAGAAAGTTCCAACCCACCTTTCATATGAATCCTGGCAGAGAAATCACTTTGCAGAAGAGCAGATCTGGAGACTCGTGAACGTGTGCATCACAGCAGCCTGACTGAATGAAAAACAGATAAAAACCAGTACACTGTAAAAAATGATTTTATGGCAAAGTAAATAAAACAGGAAAAATCATGTATCTTTGCTAAGAATAATTTTGTAAAAATGAAACCTTTAGAATATTAAGTAAATTCTAATTATATACTCAATTTTTACTTGTAAATATTATACATCCAACAGACAAGTAAATTTGACCTCTGACTCTGGCATATTTACCCGCATTAAGTACTTGAAGCAAATAAAAAAAAAAAAAATCTAAATAAAATTTACGTCATTGAAGAAAGGAATCTGAGCAAGAAAACCCGTGATCATTGAGGGATTTGGATTTCTAATCTCCATTCCATCTGCTCTCAGGTAAGCAACAGTTAAAAAAACTGCAGTATATTACGGATTTTTAGATGGTATTTATTCAGTAAATGTAACTATGATCAACCATTGTGTTTTTATCACTTAATGACAAGTTAGCTTTCGACGCGTTAGCCATAGGCCTATTTTCCTCAGTTTTAAACGTTACATTTTACACAAGTAAATTACGCCTAAAAACCATGAATATGTAACTTAAAAATCATGATCTTTTCGTTTAATATTTATTTTGTATGCAATTTTCTTTATAGATGACAAATATCGTGGCTACGAATTAACAATAGGCCTAACGGTGTGTTCACATCGAACGCAAATTTAATTATTTGCGCGAGTAGATTGCATACAAAGTCAATGCAAAGACGCGAATAGACGGATCATTCGCGCCGGGCATTGAAAATGACGCGAATTGGGCGAATCGTTTGCCGCGAACGTCTTCCGCGCAAGTTGTAAAATTTGAACTCGAGCGAATGTTCAAGCGTCTAACTGTCAGGATACAGGCACGGAAACAGAGGTAAGTGGATCCAAACATAGTTTATTTACAGTGACACACGTGCAAAGGTGAGTTCTCAAAGTTCAGGTGCAGATTCGGTGAGAAGCACAAAGTGCAGGGTAGATTACAGGTGAGCAGGTCTTCTTCAGGATAATCGAGGTCAAACAATCAGTTCATTGATACTTGTCTTTTTCTCTTACAGATGCAGTCACAAGCAAGTAAACTCAGCGTGAACAGGGAAACTCAGGTGGATACCGGTTCTCGGGAAACATGGATTCAGGCAGGCTTTCTGGAAACAGTGGAACAAGGATACAAAGGTTAGCAATTCACCGGTGAGTATGTTACTTCTCAGGTTCTTGGTGCATCAGGGATTTCGGGAGACAATGGATAATGGTCCGTTCCTGTTGGATGTTTGACACTGAACTGGGGCCATGGTGAGTGTTTTATAGTGCTTGTTGATGAGGCTGTTGATGGTGAACAGGTGTGAGTGATTAGTAATCCGGAGAGAGTGATCGTTGTATGGTGGATGGAATCAAGCTTGATTGATCTCTGACATTACACCCCCCCCCCCCCTCCAGAGTCCGCGCCAGCGGACCTTGGACCGCGATGTCGTGGAGGTCTGCCTCGAGGTCATGGTGCCGGTTTTCCAGGATGCTGATCATGAAACTCGGTGAGAAGATTGGGATCAAGAATATCATTGAGGCACCCAGCATCTTTCTTCCGGTCCATAACCCTCCCAATCCACCAGGTATTCGAGTCGACCACCCCGACGTCGGGAGTCCAATATCTCTTTTACCGTGTAGATGGGCTCGGTTTCAATGGTCGGTATTGAGGGGTTGTCCTCAGGGACAGGATCTGCAGAGGGAACAGATACAGGTACATGTTGGGGCTTTAGGAGGGAAACGTGAAATGTGGGGTGGATGCGGTACTGAGCAGGAAGATGAAGTTGGTAGGTGACTGGGTTGACTTCTTTTTCGACGGGGAATGGACCAATGTATTCTGGGCTCAGTTTCCGACATGGTTGTTTTAGACGGATGTTTCGGATGGAGAGCCATACAAGTTGCCCAGGTTGGTAATTGGGAGCCTGGCAGCGACGGGTATCTGCAATGTGCTGCTGGCGATTTATAGCTTGCTGAAGATGATGGTGTGCCTGATTCCAAACTCTTTCACCGTCTTGGAACCATGCATTGACCGCGGGTACTTCTGATAGTTCACCAGACCAGGGAAATAGTGTTGGCTGGTAACCCAGAACACACTGAAATGGCGTTAGGTTTGTGGATACTCTGCCCAAATTAAGTATCGTTTTCAGATGTTCTGGTTGGAATGACAGAATGTTACTAAAAAAATGACTGACATCCTTGATCTTTCGTTCGGTTTGGCCATTTTACTGCGGGTGGTAACCTGAAGTTAAGCTCACTGTTACGTTCATTAGAGCAGAGAACGCTCGCCATACTCTGGAGATGAACTGGGGCCCTCTGTCAGATACAATATCCTCTGGAATGCCAAAATTACGACGACATGCTCCATTAGTAATTCTGCAGTGTCAAATGCTGTGGGCAGCTTCTTCAGGGGAATTAACTTGCAGGCTTTAGAGAATCGATCAATGGCCACAAGGATGCAGGTATATCTGTCAGAAGCTGGAAGGTCCGTGACGTAATCTACCCCAGTATGAGACCAGGGCCAATTTGGGATGGGCAGTGGTAATAATATCCCATTAGGCAGATGACGTGGAACCATATTCATGGCGCAGAGCGTGCATCCTTGAATAAATGTCGTAATGTTGTGTTGCATGTTTGGCCACCAGTATTTGTGTTGGAGAATCGAGTGAGTCTTACTGATGCCTGGGTGACCTGTCCCAACAGACGAATGGGCGGAGGAGATGAGAGAAACACGGAAGTCTTCGGGTACATAGATCTTTCCAGCGGTACACTCTGGAGGGCCAGGGAAGTGCTGTGATATTTCAAGGAGTTGTTCGTCGAGATCCCATTGGATGGGGTGGAAAAATAACTGTTGGAAGGATGGTTTCGGGCTCTTCCTGGGATGTTTTTGGGGCATGGAGCCGCGACAAGGCATCTGCTTGAATGTTCTTTGAGCCCGGACGGTAGGATATTTGAAAGTGAAAATGCGTAAAGAACAGGGCCCATCTAGCTTGACGTGGGTTGAGTCTTTTGGCTTCCTTCAAATATTGGAGGTTTTTGTGGTCTGTGAGGACGATGAATAGGTGTTTGGCCCCCTCCAACCAGTGCCTCCACTCCTCTAGGGCGAGTTTAACGGCTAGGAGTTCTCGGTTGCCGATGTCATAGTTGCTCTCAGCAGTGGATAACTTGCGTGAAAAGAACACACAGGGCATGGGTTTGGAAAAATTTTCTGGGTACTGTGACAGGATTGCTCCTACCCCAGTAGTAGAAGCATCAACCTCGACAAGGAATACCTTTTGAGGATCTGGGTGACGAAGCAGGGGCGCAATGAATGCATTCTTGAGAGACAGGAAGGCGTGTTCAGCATCAGAGTTCCAAGACAGGCTCTTTGGTTTTCCCTTCAGGAGTGAAGTTAGTGGGGCTGTTAACATGCTGTAATTCTTTATGAACCTTCGGTAAAAGTTTGAGAACCCCAGGAACCTTTGCAGCTCTTTTACCGACTGCGGAGTGGGCCAGGAGGTGATGGCTTTGGTCTTGCGATCATCCATCTCGACTCCTCGTTCGCTGAGGCGGTAACCCAGGAACTCGACAGCGGTCTGATGGAACATGCATTTTTGTGCCTTCAAGAACAGAGAGAATTCCTGGAGTCGTTGGAGTACTAGGGAGACGTGACATTGGTGTTCTACTAGGTCTTTTGAGAAGATTAGAATATCGTCAATGTAGACTAGCACAAAGCGATCAAGAAATCTCGGAGCACCTCGTCCATGAAACTCTGAAAGACGGAAGGAGCATTTACCAGACCATACAGCATCACCAGGTATTCATAGTGCCCTGCGGGGGTAATAAATGCTGTCTTCCACTCATCCCCTTCTCGTATTCTGATTAGGTTGTATGCGCTTCTCAAGTCAAGTTTGGTGAACATTCTGGCTTCTCGAAGTTGTTCGAGGGCGGATGGGACAAGAGGGAGTGGATAACTGAATTTTACTGTGATCTGATTTAGCGCTCTGTAATCTATGCATGGTCTTAATCCTCCATCTTTCTTGGAGACGAAAAAGAAGCTGGCGGCAGCAGGCGAGGTGGAAGGCCTGATATACTCCTGGTGTAGGGCCTCCTCAATGTACTTTTGCATGGCTGTTTATTCAGGAATGGACAAGAAGTAAACCTGACCCTTGGGAATGGGTTCCCCTGGAACCAAATCAATGGCACAGTCCCATCGTCGGTGTGGTGGTAACTTGGAAGCTACAACAGGATTGAACACATCTGCAAATGAAGAATAAACTGGAGGAATAGTCACTGAGGTTCACTGAGTCAAAAGGTTTTCTGTGGGGCTTTCGATGGAAGTTGAATTCACTGAAACCTGTTCAGAAGGCTCTGTGGATGACGGGACTGGGAGTGCAGCGTCAGTCGAAGAGCAGTTGCATCCCCAGTTCAGAATCTTACCAGATTGTCAATCAATGGTAGGTTGATGGCGGATGAGCCATGGACGGCCGAGGATTATGTCAGTTTGGCTATTCTCGAGAATGAATGGTTCAAATAAGTCTTGGTGAGTGTTCTCAACACATAAGATAATGGGTGTTATCTGAGATGTTACGTACCCCTTGTTGATAGCTTCACCAGTTACTGCATGGATGGAGTAAGGTTTGGATGTGTTGGATCTCTGGAGCTGGAGTTTCTTGCAGAGACTTCCTGATATGAAATCGCCTGCCGACCCGGACTCAACGATTGCCGCGACTGAAATGTGAAAATTGAGACTTCAGGGTAACTGATATCGTTAATGGGGTTGATACTAAAGGGTGGTTAAAAACTGAACTCACAAGTAGACGATGAGGGCGTGACGGGCATGTACGGAGGAAATGGCCTTCAGTCCCACAACATAAGCATAATCTTAATTCTCTGTGGCGATTACGCTCAGCTTGAGACAGTCGGTGGGTTTCCACTTGCATTCTTTCCGACATCGGTTCGAAGGAGAATTCAGGTGGAACCTGATGAGCTATAGGGTTTGGTTGTTGAATGTCTAGATAACAGTTCTGGGATCTTTGATGCACTCGGAGAGCCTGCTGCATAAATTTTAAGTCCAAGAGTATCATCTTAAATGACGAGCTGGAGACGAAGCGTGGGGTTCAACCCTCTTTGGAAAACAGCCAGGAGAGCTCTTTCATCCCACCCACTTGCTGATGCTAGAGTTTGGAATTCCAGGGAGTATTCAAAAAACGATCTTTTACCTTGACACAGCCGTAACAGCTGCTCGCTGACAGATGAATCCCCTACCGGACGTCCAAATACTTCTTTGAAATGAGTTATGAAACTCTGCAATGAGGATGTGACCATAGTACCTTGAAGCCATAATGACTCAGCCCACCTTAGCGCTGACCCGAATAACTGCTGGATGATGAAGGAAATTTGCGATCTTTCTGTCGGGTATAACTGAGGTTGTTATTCAAGGACAAGCGAGCATTGCAGCAAGAACCCGTTGCAATCTTCCGCCCGGCCTGAGAAGGGCGCTGGTCGGGCAGTGGAGCTGGCGATGTAAACCCGTGTGGAAGCTGGGTTTGCAGCAGCGCCGTCTTCAGGCTGTGTTGGATCCATAGCGGTGTGGGTCAAACCTTCTGTCAGGATACAGGCACGGAAACAGAGGTAAGTGGATCCAAACACAGTTTTATTTAAAGTGACACACGTGCAAAGGTGAGTTTTCAAAGTTCAGGTGCAGATTCGGTGAGAACCACAACGTGCAGGGTAGATTACAGGTGAGCAGGTCTTCTTCAGGATAATCGAGATCAAACAATCACAGTTCATTGATACTTGTCTTTTTCTCTTACAGATGCAGTCACAAGCAAGTAAACTCAGCATGAACACAGGGAAACTCAGGTGGATAACTGTTCTCGGGAAACATGGATTCAGGCAGGCTTTCTGGAAACAGTGGAACAAGGATACAAAGGTTAGCAATTCACCGGTGAGTATATGTTACTTCTCAGGTACTTGGTGCATCAGGGATTTCGGGAGACAATGGATAATGGTCTGTTCCTGTTGGAGGTCTGACACTGAACTGGGGCCATGGTGAGTGTTTTATAGTGCTTGTTGATGAGGCTGTTGATGGTGAACAGGTGTGTGTGATTAATAATCCGGAGAGAGTGATGTTGTATGGTGGATGGAATCAAGCTTGATTGATCTCTGACACTAACTAGACGCGATAGACGCGTATCTGACCCTCTATTCACGTTCGGTGTGAACACACCATAAAAGTGAGCAGGTTTTCGTTCCCTCATCGTGCATAATATAATTCATTCCCTCATTCATTTACTAAATCGTGAATACTATCTATTAAATGTTCCCTGCTTTTACTAAATGGTGACCATGTTGTAAATAACAATAATTAGTTGCCTTATTTCAATCAAGACGAGTGAAAAATTAGTAACTTAGGCACAAGTTACTCTCAAATTCCTAATTCGTAGCCATGATAAATAAATTTATCTGCATGATGTTTGCATTATTGTGAAGAAATGGCTAGGAGAGTAAGATCATGCAGGATGTTTTTAATGTTTTTGATATGATTTGACATGAGTGAAATGAATAATGTGAATGTAAATTGATTAACTTTTAATTTAAAAGTATTTGCTGTTTACTGATTATTATTTTTTTCTCTTTTCTTAATTTCAGGATATTTCTCAAATGCATTCATTCCTTTGTGCCTTCGTTGCTGTAAACCGGTTGAGACGGACAAAGAGAGAGGCCTAACAAGCTGAATTGTGCCCAAAGTGATCTTTTCTGTAGATGCTTATTTCTTAATAAATTACTCTAAACTGCACATTGTCACTGTATTATTTTGTCACATTATAAGAGTAACATTTAATTTAAAATAATTACCAGCACTGCATAAAACAAGTAAAATGTATTTAAAATATCAAATGATTTTACTTAATTATATTAATTATATCAGATTTGTACGTAAAAATTACTCAATATAATTTAACAGGCCAAGTTATATGTACTTTTTCCACTTTGTTAATTTTACTCGGCTTAGTTAAGTAGATTTACTTAATTTCCATAAATGTGAAATTTGCTTGAAAAATATCAGTGCAAAAACTGAGTAAATTCTACTTATTTTTTTCAGTGTAGATGTAAATATTCCCAACCTTTTAACATTAAGCAGGTCATGAATCATTTCAAATTTCAATTAAAACATTATAGTAAATCTTTGTTCATCAGATGTGATTTGCTACAGTGTTTTTTTTTACTTAGCACAATTCAATAAAAATCACCCCAAACAAGCAGAAAGCCAATGCAACAGCTTGCTAGAAACAGAACAGCTTATGGAATCAACTTTTGTATATTTGCTGTGTTGCATCATGGGAGGTGGGAGAAACCAAGAGTATAAGATAAAGGGAAATGTTTGTTTTAAAATTGAACAGTTTTTCAATGAGGAAATATGTATACATGGCTGTACATAATTTGAGAATTTATCAAATTAGTGTTGATGCTACGGAATCCTTTCCTATTGATATATGTCTCCTCATTTATAGTTAGAGCAATGATGCAAACATGAGTTCCATCAATGGCTCAGGGGAGCTTGCTATCCTCATAAAAGTGGTTTGATTTTGCCGCACGATTTGAAGAACGGTTAGAAAGTTAATGAGCTGTCATACAGTAGTGGCCAAAAGTGATGACCAGCTTAGGAAAATTGGCATCTTCACCCTTTTATCTATATATAATTAAAAATGTATTAAAGATTTTTAAGCATATTGCGTAGTTGTGCTTTGAGTCAATTGTTTTATTTGCGCAGGGTTATAACGCAATAAAACATTAGCCTGACTACGTCAGACTTCCTACTTCCGCTAATTTCATTTCGCTCCTGTAGTCAGTCTAAAATAGCAGCCTATCTTTCAGTTTTCCTCCGGCCTGAAAACAGCCGGCCAATCAATGAACAGAGGGCGGGCTGAGAGCCGTGACGTAGACGCTATGCGCCGAGTTTTACATTATAGGTTAGAGAAATCAAAAACCGAAACAACCGCGGAAATGGGAAACGAGACACGGGATGCAATTCGCTCTGTTATGGAGAACATTCCGGGGTTTTTCAAACTGAAGCCAGAACAATAAGAGTGTTTGATAAACCTGTTAAATGGAGGTGATGTTGTGGCCCTACTCCCGACTGGTTTTGGGAAAAGTTTAATTTATCAATTCTTACCGTTAGTTAGCAAGAAACTGGGTAGGCCAAAGGCTGGCAAGGCTATAGTTCTAATTGTGTCCCCCTTGTTTGCACTTATGGAGGATCAGGTCAAGGAGGCAGAAAAAGTTGGTCTGTGTGCTGCACAGCAAACTTACAAGAGTACACATCCACATTAACAAGAAAAAAACATTTTAAAAAAACTAATTTAACAGCCTGTCAGCATTTCTTTTTGTGTTTGTAGCAATGTTCAGGGAAGAAGGAGGCGGGAACCGGCGAACCATCAAAATATAGTTTATTTAAAATAAAACAAACAAACGAAAATACCGCCAGCAGCCCCTCGCGGACGACTGCTGGCTAAAGTAAAATACAAAAACAAAACAACTAAAATACAGGCCTGTTCCTCTCTCGATCATCAACGTCGTCGCTCCTCCTTTATGCTTCCGCTCCTCCGTGAGAGATGCGAGACCGGTGTGCTTCACAGGTGTTGCTCATTAGCAAATCGCACCACCGGCCTCGCGCCGTTCTCTCACGTCCCTCGGCCGTCCTGTTCGCCACAGTGTTCATCTGCATTATTGGCATTTATTCAACCTTTTTAATTAGGGATGCACCTGACCTTTTTTTTGCTTTTTTTCAGGTTTTTTTTGTTGCCTTTTCAACTTTGTCCCTTTTGTAATCATCTGTGCCATTATGTTGATTTTGTTTTTTGTGTGTGTAACCTTCTGATTTGGTCTTTTTTCTTTTCCCCTTTACATCCCTTTTATTTCTAGTAATGCCCTATTTTGTTTATCATTCAAATAGTTTTGATTTCCATGTAGTGTTTTAAGCAGCTTTGTCCCCTTGTATTTTTTTTAATGCTACTTTTGTACTGTTTAACGTTGCATATTCCTTTTTATACAGTTAGAGGGTTAGGGTTAGGCATACTTCTATTTAAAGTTGTGTATCTTTTATGTTCTGTTAAAATAGATTAGACAGGACCATGGAGTTCACAAGCATAAAAGCTGCATGTTTATGTTTCCTTTACAATTTCCTTTCACTTTTTGTTTGTATTTATGATGTTACGCCTCAGCAAGTTGTGTGTTTATTTATTTTTTTAAACCCCATTGTTGTGATGGTTTTTAATGTTATATTTACTTTTGGCACTGTCCCAAGTTTACAATTATGCCTTTAATGAAAGATATATTCATGCAAAGGGGAAAAAGTGCAGATATTAGTTTCTTCAACTGTATGCCATTTTATACAATTATATTCCCTCTTTATATTTGCACTGTAAGACTTTGGGCTCGGATTTGTCTTTAGGGTTTTACTTTTTTGTTTGCCCTTGTATCCTTAATGGTTCTCTTCTTTCTGTAAATGCACTCATGTCCTTTTTATCGTGGTACCTGTACCCTTATGTGCATTTGTACTTCATTTCTATAGAAAATTTCTAAATTTTCTCTTATAGAATTCCTTATTTCCTCTTTTTGTCTCTGTATACATGTTGCTGTGCTGAATGACACTTCTGTCTATTAGTCTTCATGCTGTATGCCATCGTACCATTTTTGTATGTCCTTTATGCACTAGTGCCTTGAATACTACTTTAGTTTTTCTTCTCGAATTGATGTTTAAGCATGTTTAACTCATTGCCCTGTATTTGTGCCTCCCCTCACAAAGACAAAGTATTTAATTTTTTTTAAATATTAAATTAATCATCTTTTTGTATGTATGGCTTCGCCTCTTGTTCCATTAAGATCTAGTTTGTCTTTGTCCCTTTTTTTATTCCTCTTTTGAATTTTTATTTGATGACCACCACTTTTGTCTGTCTTTGCATTTATCGTATATATATATATATATATATATTTTTTAAATGCTTTTAATGTTTTTGTTTTTTTTTATGTTTTTTTTAAATATATATACACACACCTCTCGCTTGATTCTGGCATTGTCTGTGTTTCATGCCATTGTTTGCCCCTTACATTTTAAAGTTTTAAAATAGATTTTTGTATTGATATTGTAAATTTGTCTTGTATTTACACTTCGTTGATTTTTTTTTCTCCAGTTATGGTCCATATTTCTTTTTCCAGGGTTAGGGTTAGGTTTTTGAGGATATTACAACAGCTCCCCCCCCTCCCTGGCACTAGTCCAGAAAAGTGAGGAGACTGAGGAAAGCACGGGCCGACGCATGTCAGACTATACCAGTGCTCCCTCCTTGGAGCATGTTCCTACTCGGAACTTGGGGCTAAAACTTGAAGATTTGAATATCTCCCCCCAGGTGTGTAAACCACAGGGTTACTAGGACGAGAGCAGGTATAAGCTTAGATCTAAATTGTTTAAGCGACACCGAACTCTAATCTGTATAGATACCACAGAGTTACTGTGGGTAGGTTTAGTGCGAAAGCAGGTATAGGCTTAGATCAAGATTGTTCAAGCGAAACCGAACTCCTACTCGGTGTAAATACCACAGGGCTACTATGGGTAGGTTTAGTGCGAAAGCAGGTATAGGCTTAGATCAAGATTGTTTAAGCGAAACCAAACTCCACTCGGTGTAAATACCACAGGGCTATGGGTAGGTTTAGTGCGAAAGCAGGTATAGGCTTAGATCAGGATTGTTTAAGCGAAACGGAACTCCACTCGGTGTAAGTACCACAGGGCTACTATGGGTAGGATTAGGGAAAGAGCCGGTGTACGCTTAAGTCTAAACTGATTTAACCGAAACCGAACCCCAAGACTAGGTACCTAATCCACAAGAGCCCTTTACTATGGGTAGGATTTTTGTAATTCCAATCAACAGGTCCCGAAGGGCCTGAAGACGGTTACGCACTGTCCATCTGTTCCGCTGACCGCTTTGCGATGGTGTGGGACCAGGAAGGATCCCACCACAGAGCCCCACTTCTTACATGATTTTTTTCTCTTTCTTTTTTTCAGGCATCCACGCCACAATGAGGCCAAGGATGACTTTTTACCGATGTGGTAATGTATAGTTATTTATTTATTTATTCATTAGACCCATTATCTGAGCGTCCGGGGTGTTAGTGAGCGGGCTATTTAGCCTCGTGCTATTAAACCAGAGGCCGTTTTGTCCAGGGTTACTCTGGGTAGGGTTAGGGGTCTGCTAGAGGCTGGTCAGTCCAAGGATAGAGGGATAGAATGGGTAGGGTTAGGGGTCTGCTAGAGGGTTAGGGTGGGGTTAGGTTTTTGAGGATATTACAACAGCTCCCCCCTCCCTGGCACTAGTCCAGAAAAGTAAGGAGACTGAGGAAAGCACGGGTTAGGGTTAGGTTAGGTTAGGGTTAGGTTTTTGAGGATATTACAACAGCTCCCCCCTCCCTGGCACTAGTCCAGAAAAGTGAGGAGACTGAGGAAAGCACGGGCCGACGCATGTCAGACTATACCACTGCTCCCTCCTTGGAGCATGTTCCTACTCGGAACTTGGGGCTAAAACTTGAAGATTTGAATATCTCCCCAGGTGTGTAAACCACAGGGTTACTAGGACGAGAGCAGGTATAAGCTTAGATCTAAATTGTTTAAGCGACACCGAACTCTAATCTGTATAGATACCACAGAGTTACTGTGGGTAGGTTTAGTGCGAAAGCAGGTATAGGCTTAGATCAAGATTGTTTAAGCGAAACCGAACTCCACTCGGTGTAAGTAACACCGGGCTACTATGGGTAGGGTTAGGGTTAGGGTTAGGTTTTTGAGGATATTACAACAGCTCCCCCCTCCCTGGCACTAGTCCAGAAAAGTGAGGAGACTGAGGAAAGCACGGGCCGACGCATGTCAGACTATACCACTGCTCCCTCCTTGGAGCATGTTCCTACTCTGAACTTGGGGCTAAAACTTGAAGATTTGAATATCTCCCCAGGTGTGTAAACCACAGGGTTACTAGGACGAGAGCAGGTATAAGCTTAGATCTAAATTGTTTAAGCGACACCGAACTCTAATCTGTATAGATACCACAGAGTTACTGTGGGTAGGTTTAGTGCGAAAGCAGGTATAGGCTTAGATCAAGATTGTTTAAGCAAAACCGAACTCCTACTCGGTGTAAATACCACAGGGCTACTATGGGTAGGTTGAGTGCAAAAGCAGGTATAGGCTTAGATCCAGATTGTTTAAGCGAAACCGAACTCCTACTATGGGTAGGATAGGGAAGGAGCCGGTGTAAGCTTAAGTCTATCTTGATTTAACCGAAACCGAACACCACTCGGTGTATAAACCACAGGTCTAGGACGAGAACAGGTATAAGCTTAGATCTAAATTGTTTAGGGTTAGGGTTAGGGTTAGGGTTAGGTTAGGGGAAAAAGAAACTCCAGCTCCCTCAAGACAGCCGGAAAGCACGGGCTCGCACATTGTCCTTGATCATTAACCGCTAATTATCCGTTACACCGATAAAACGGTTTTTATCGGTCTCCTCTTCGATGCTCATTTTCCCTTTTTCCTTTTTCCTTTCAGGTTTTCATCTTGGGTAAGTATTGTATGTCATTTCACCTTTCTATGTGTATTAATTTTAATACTATATTTCGTTTTTTTCAGGTTTCTCGTGCCAAAAGGTTACCGCAGAATCTGGCAATTCACGATAGCACCTGTCCGATCCAGGTTGGAGAAGGCAAGTATAGCACACTTTATTAATGTGTATATCTCTAGTATGGGGAAGTTAATTCCCGGGTTAATTCATACGGGAAGACACCATCAACATTTAGAATCTATATATTTTATATATAAGTTTTTATCACTCATCAGCTAAACCAAAGATAGTGTATCTCCCTCTACCCGGAAAATCCAACATAAATAACTCACCCCACTTAAGGTTCAAACCTACTATACTTGGTTGAGACCGTGGGGATACACCGTATTGAGTTTTTTGATCCACTGTCTCTCCTTCCTCCATCTCTGTTTATCGGACCACCAGGATCCCGCTTCCATCCCCATGATGGACAAGTTAGTGCTCCCGTGCGTTCTAAAATGCTCATAAAGGTGAGTTCCCCTACCGGTCCCCTTGATCGAGCGCAGATGTTGTTTTAGTCTTTCCAACAGAGTATTTTTGGTTTGACCAACATATAATCTGTTACAGACTTTACACTCGATACAGTAGACCAAGTTGGATGACTGTAACCCCAGAGTCTGCAAGAGCGGTGCACTCAGGTGAGTAAATTTATTTTCAATAAAATTGGTGCTTTTAAAAAACCCACTGTATTTGTCTTTCTTAGGTCTACCACCCAAGGAGGAATGTACCAATAAATCTTTCAAATTTTGGTTTCGTCTGAAAGCTGCTATACTTTTAAAAGAGGTAAGTGGTTCCCAACGATCCTGTATTTTCTGGAAATTAGTTTTTAATTTAGAGTTTAAGGCTAGGGAGGCAGAGGAAAAGGTCGAAACGAAAGGGACCAGATGGTTTTCACGGTTTTCTCCTCCAAATTTCAAACCTTGTTGGAACAGTTGTTGTACTTCCACTTTTATGGCTCTGAGGAAGGTTCTGCTGTAACCCCGATGTCTAAGGGCTTGGAAGAGAGTCTGCGTTGCTAACCTAACATCCTCCGCTACTGTGCAAATTCTATTGTATCTCATTAATTGTGATTTCACAATTCCCTTGTAGGTGTGTTTGGGGTGATAACTGGTCTTATGCAGCAGCGCGTGGGTGTCGGTGGGTTTAAAATGGACCCTCGTTCCTAGAGTACCCTCCCCACTGTCTCCCCTAATCATATACACTTCGGTATCCAGAAACTCGATTTTCTCCCGTTGTGCGTTACATTTGACTGAGATCGAGGCATGATGTTCATTCAGAGTCGTGATGAAATCCAAAAACTCCCTCTCCGAATGGTTCCAAACCCCAAAAATATCGTCCAAATATCGTATATACACACTGGGTAGTCTATGGCATTTAGAGAAAACCGTTGTCTCCCAATTCGCCATATATATATTAGCATACGCAGGAGCGAATTTCTTCCCCATTGCTGTGCCAGAAACTTGGAGATACTGTTTGGAATCGAATTGGAAGTCATTTCTAGTCAGACCTAATTCCAATAAGGTGAGGAGAGCCTCATCCGGTCTGGAAGGGTCGGGGTAACTCACAAAGACCTCCTGGACTGCCTTTAAGCCCAAACGGGTATCTATATTGGTATAGAGTGAATCAATGTCAATGGTGAAAAGCATCCCGCCAGGTGGCACTATTATCCGTTTTATCTTTGCTACGAAATCAAAGGTGTCCTTGACATAACTGTCATGTTTTTGTGACAAAGGGTTCAGAAAAGAATCAATAAAGGCCGCAATCCTGTAGGATTCACTGCCACAGTCCGATACAATCGGTCGTCCAGAAGGGACCTGATTCGGAATCGTCCAACTTTCCGGAGACTTATGGATCTTAGGTAGGAGATAGAATTTCCTGGGCTGTGGAGGATCTTCCCCGAAGAGATAATATTTCTGTTTAGCTGTTATTCTCTTTTTTTCATACAGGTCGCTGACAATTTCCCGAATCTTCTTCTGGGTCTCCAACTGGAGAGAGCCAGTCAAAGGTAAGTAATGTGTTGTATTGCCTAATTGTCTGTGAGCTTCGGTCAAATATTGATTTTTATCCATTATCACAATTTTCGAACCCTTATCCGCAGGTTTTATTATGATATCATGGTTAGATCTTAAACGATTAAGGGCCTTTCTTTCCTCCATTGACAGATTACTACACCTCTCTTCATGGAAACAAATTCTCTCGAAAGCACGTCTATCTTGCCTGATTAGCTGTTTAATGGGTTCTGAAACCGAATCCCATTCAGGCTCCCAAGAAGAAGGGTTGACAAACGGCTCACGAGAGAAGTCCATGGCATAAGCAAAATGATCCAAAAGTTTCAGCTTCCTATGGTATAGGTGGAGATCCCTGCGAAGTTCCCTCCTGTCCACCCCAGACGGTGTAGGGATGTAAAAGAGTCCTCTCTCTAATAACCCTTCCTCAGCCTCAGAAAGGGAAAAGGTAAGTGAAAGATTTAAAATATTTGAAAGGGGCTGTATAACATTCCTAGGTCCCCCTATTTTAAGTTTAACTGAGACATCCAATTATACATTATTTTAGTTGCCGTGCCAGCTGTCCAATGGATCAAGTCCCTCTGGTTCACTTGAAACTGGTCTTGCTCAATCCCTCCCAAGGTCCTAAAATTGTCCTCCAAAAAGAGGTTTACCTCCCTTGCGAGGGTTTGTACCTCCAATGGGAGTTGGGTAGAAATTTGGATCCGAGGAACCCAGATCTCCGCCCGAGGAAAAATACCTCTGGCTCGTGACATTAACTGTCGAAACTGCCCCTGAATGGTAGCTAACTTGTTCTTCCTGAGACAATTATTAAGGCCAATTGAGAGAAGGACTTTTTGAACTCTAAAACAGGGATCCAACTTACCCAGAATTTCCTTCAAATGGAGGATCTGAGCTCCAGGAAAACTATCTACCTGGATCAGAGGATGTTCAATTTTTGGGATCCTAGACAGGTTGGAGTCTCCTATTATTAGAATGGGTTGTTTAATCTCTACTCTCCATTGTACCATTTTTTGATATGTATTACAGTGACGGGTAGGTTTCCCCAATCGAGGTACTCTAGTCTCAACCATATCGTCATCACCCAAATTGGAGGAGGTTCCCCTCTCCAAGGGAAGTTCTACTTCCTCCTCCACTCGGAATTGTGACTCTGAGAGGATCACCGCCACGTTGGACTGTGGGACCATTTCCTCCCTTACCCCAGGTGAACCTTCCTCCCCTCCACTAGTACCCCCTATATTAAGGTCCTCCGACAGGTTGAGTTCAAAATTAGGTTGAAAGTGTGTTGAAGAGGCTGGATGTATCTCAGCTGTACAGGTCTGGAACCCGTTCCTTAGCTCCAATCCAGAAGGGGTGACCCCAGGCCTGTTTTCCCCAGAGGTAAATGGATTGGATTTGAGATAGGGATTGGGATTAGGCTCGGGATTGGGGTTGGGGGTAGGTTCGGGATTGGGGGTAGGTTCGGGATTGGGGTTGGGGGTAGGTTCGGGATTGGGGTTGGGGGTAGGTTCGGGATTGGAGTTGGGGGTAGGTTCGGGAATGGAGTTGGGGGTAGGTTCAGGGTTAGGATTAGGTTAGGGTTAGATTTTTGAGGATATTACAACAGCTCCCCCCCTCCCTGGCACTAGTCCAGAAAAGTGAGGAGACTGAGGAAAGCACGGGCCGACGCATGTCAGACTATACCACTGCTCCCTCCTTGGAGCATGTTCCTACTCGGAACTTGGGGCTAAAACTTGAAGATTTGAATATCTCCCCAGGTGTGTAAACCACAGGGTTACTAGGACGAGAGCAGGTAAAAGCTTAGATCTAAATTGTTTAAGCGACACCGAACTCTAATCTGTATAGATACCACAGAGTTACTGTGGGTAGGTTTAGTGCGAAAGCAGGTATAGGCTTAGATCAAGATTGTTTAAGCAAAACCGAACTCCTACTCGGTGTAAATACCACAGGGCTACTATGGGTAGGTTGAGTGCAAAAGCAGGTATAGGCTTAGATCCAGATTGTTTAAGCGAAACCGAACTCCTACTATGGGTAGGATAGGGAAGGAGCCGGTGTAAGCTTAAGTCTATCTTGATTTAACCGAAACCGAACACCACTCGGTGTATAAACCACAGGTCTACTGTGGGTAGGTTAGATTAGGGGAAAAAGAAACTCCAGCTCCCTCAAGACAGCCGGAAAGCACGGGCTCGCACATTGTCCTTGATCATTAACCGCTAATTATCCGTTACACCGATAAAACGGTTTTTATCGGTCTCCTCTTCGATGCTCATTTTCCCTTTTTCCTTTTTCCTTTCAGGTTTTCATCTTGGGTAAGTATTGTATGTCATTTCACCTTTCTATGTGTATTAATTTTAATACTATATTTCGTTTTTTTCAGGTTTCTCGTGCCAAAAGGTTACCGCAGAATCTGGCAATTCACGATAGCACCTGTCCGATCCAGGTTGGAGAAGGCAAGTATAGCACACTTTATTAATGTGTATATCTCTAGTATGGGGAAGTTAATTCCCGGGTTAATTCATACGGGAAGACACCATCAACATTTAGAATCTATATATTTTATATATAAGTTTTTATCACTCATCAGCTAAACCAAAGATAGTGTATCTCCCTCTACCCGGAAAATCCAACATAAATAACTCACCCCACTTAAGGTTCAAACCTACTATACTTGGTTGAGACCGTGGGGATACACCGTATTGAGTTTTTTGATCCACTGTCTCTCCTTCCTCCATCTCTGTTTATCGGACCACCAGGATCCCGCTTCCATCCCCATGATGGACAAGTTAGTGCTCCCGTGCGTTCTAAAATGCTCATAAAGGTGAGTTCCCCTACCGGTCCCCTTGATCGAGCGCAGATGTTGTTTTAGTCTTTCCAACAGAGTATTTTTGGTTTGACCAACATATAATCTGTTACAGACTTTACACTCGATACAGTAGACCAAGTTGGATGACTGTAACCCCAGAGTCTGCAAGAGCGGTGCACTCAGGTGAGTAAATTTATTTTCAATAAAATTGGTGCTTTTAAAAAACCCACTGTATTTGTCTTTCTTAGGTCTACCACCCAAGGAGGAATGTACCAATAAATCTTTCAAATTTTGGTTTCGTCTGAAAGCTGCTATACTTTTAAAAGAGGTAAGTGGTTCCCAACGATCCTGTATTTTCTGGAAATTAGTTTTTAATTTAGAGTTTAAGGCTAGGGAGGCAGAGGAAAAGGTCGAAACGAAAGGGACCAGATGGTTTTCACGGTTTTCTCCTCCAAATTTCAAACCTTGTTGGAACAGTTGTTGTACTTCCACTTTTATGGCTCTGAGGAAGGTTCTGCTGTAACCCCGATGTCTAAGGGCTTGGAAGAGAGTCTGCGTTGCTAACCTAACATCCTCCGCTACTGTGCAAATTCTATTGTATCTCATTAATTGTGATTTCACAATTCCCTTGTAGGTGTGTTTGGGGTGATAACTGGTCTTATGCAGCAGCGCGTGGGTGTCGGTGGGTTTAAAATGGACCCTCGTTCCTAGAGTACCCTCCCCACTGTCTCCCCTAATCATATACACTTCGGTATCCAGAAACTCGATTTTCTCCCGTTGTGCGTTACATTTGACTGAGATCGAGGCATGATGTTCATTCAGAGTCGTGATGAAATCCAAAAACTCCCTCTCCGAATGGTTCCAAACCCCAAAAATATCGTCCAAATATCGTATATACACACTGGGTAGTCTATGGCATTTAGAGAAAACCGTTGTCTCCCAATTCGCCATATATATATTAGCATACGCAGGAGCGAATTTCTTCCCCATTGCTGTGCCAGAAACTTGGAGATACTGTTTGGAATCGAATTGGAAGTCATTTCTAGTCAGACCTAATTCCAATAAGGTGAGGAGAGCCTCATCCGGTCTGGAAGGGTCGGGGTAACTCACAAAGACCTCCTGGACTGCCTTTAAGCCCAAACGGGTATCTATATTGGTATAGAGTGAATCAATGTCAATGGTGAAAAGCATCCCGCCAGGTGGCACTATTATCCGTTTTATCTTTGCTACGAAATCAAAGGTGTCCTTGACATAACTGTCATGTTTTTGTGACAAAGGGTTCAGAAAAGAATCAATAAAGGCCGCAATCCTGTAGGATTCACTGCCACAGTCCGATACAATCGGTCGTCCAGAAGGGACCTGATTCGGAATCGTCCAACTTTCCGGAGACTTATGGATCTTAGGTAGGAGATAGAATTTCCTGGGCTGTGGAGGATCTTCCCCGAAGAGATAATATTTCTGTTTAGCTGTTATTCTCTTTTTTTCATACAGGTCGCTGACAATTTCCCGAATCTTCTTCTGGGTCTCCAACTGGAGAGAGCCAGTCAAAGGTAAGTAATGTGTTGTATTGCCTAATTGTCTGTGAGCTTCGGTCAAATATTGATTTTTATCCATTATCACAATTTTCGAACCCTTATCCGCAGGTTTTATTATGATATCATGGTTAGATCTTAAACGATTAAGGGCCTTTCTTTCCTCCATTGACAGATTACTACACCTCTCTTCATGGAAACAAATTCTCTCGAAAGCACGTCTATCTTGCCTGATTAGCTGTTTAATGGGTTCTGAAACCGAATCCCATTCAGGCTCCCAAGAAGAAGGGTTGACAAACGGCTCACGAGAGAAGTCCATGGCATAAGCAAAATGATCCAAAAGTTTCAGCTTCCTATGGTATAGGTGGAGATCCCTGCGAAGTTCCCTCCTGTCCACCCCAGACGGTGTAGGGATGTAAAAGAGTCCTCTCTCTAATAACCCTTCCTCAGCCTCAGAAAGGGAAAAGGTAAGTGAAAGATTTAAAATATTTGAAAGGGGCTGTATAACATTCCTAGGTCCCCCTATTTTAAGTTTAACTGAGACATCCAATTATACATTATTTTAGTTGCCGTGCCAGCTGTCCAATGGATCAAGTCCCTCTGGTTCACTTGAAACTGGTCTTGCTCAATCCCTCCCAAGGTCCTAAAATTGTCCTCCAAAAAGAGGTTTACCTCCCTTGCGAGGGTTTGTACCTCCAATGGGAGTTGGGTAGAAATTTGGATCCGAGGAACCCAGATCTCCGCCCGAGGAAAAATACCTCTGGCTCGTGACATTAACTGTCGAAACTGCCCCTGAATGGTAGCTAACTTGTTCTTCCTGAGACAATTATTAAGGCCAATTGAGAGAAGGACTTTTTGAACTCTAAAACAGGGATCCAACTTACCCAGAATTTCCTTCAAATGGAGGATCTGAGCTCCAGGAAAACTATCTACCTGGATCAGAGGATGTTCAATTTTTGGGATCCTAGACAGGTTGGAGTCTCCTATTATTAGAATGGGTTGTTTAATCTCTACTCTCCATTGTACCATTTTTTGATATGTATTACAGTGACGGGTAGGTTTCCCCAATCGAGGTACTCTAGTCTCAACCATATCGTCATCACCCAAATTGGAGGAGGTTCCCCTCTCCAAGGGAAGTTCTACTTCCTCCTCCACTCGGAATTGTGACTCTGAGAGGATCACCGCCACGTTGGACTGTGGGACCATTTCCTCCCTTACCCCAGGTGAACCTTCCTCCCCTCCACTAGTACCCCCTATATTAAGGTCCTCCGACAGGTTGAGTTCAAAATTAGGTTGAAAGTGTGTTGAAGAGGCTGGATGTATCTCAGCTGTACAGGTCTGGAACCCGTTCCTTAGCTCCAATCCAGAAGGGGTGACCCCAGGCCTGTTTTCCCCAGAGGTAAATGGATTGGATTTGAGATAGGGATTGGGATTAGGCTCGGGATTGGGGTTGGGGGTAGGTCCGGGATTGGGGGTAGGTTCGGGATTGGGGTTGGGGGTAGGTTCGGGATTGGGGTTGGGGGTAGGTTCGGGATTGGAGTTGGGGGTAGGTTCGGGAATGGAGTTGGGGGTAGGTTCAGGGTTAGGATTAGGTTAGGGTTAGATTTTTGAGGATATTACAACAGCTCCCCCCCTCCCTGGCACTAGTCCAGAAAAGTGAGGAGACTGAGGAAAGCACGGGCCGACGCATGTCAGACTATACCACTGCTCCCTCCTTGGAGCATGTTCCTACTCGGAACTTGGGGCTAAAACTTGAAGATTTGAATATCTCCCCAGGTGTGTAAACCACAGGGTTACTAGGACGAGAGCAGGTAAAAGCTTAGATCTAAATTGTTTAAGCGACACCGAACTCTAATCTGTATAGATACCACAGAGTTACTGTGGGTAGGTTTAGTGCGAAAGCAGGTATAGGCTTAGATCAAGATTGTTTAAGCAAAACCGAACTCCTACTCGGTGTAAATACCACAGGGCTACTATGGGTAGGTTGAGTGCAAAAGCAGGTATAGGCTTAGATCCAGATTGTTTAAGCGAAACCGAACTCCTACTATGGGTAGGATAGGGAAGGAGCCGGTGTAAGCTTAAGTCTATCTTGATTTAACCGAAACCGAACACCACTCGGTGTATAAACCACAGGTCTACTGTGGGTAGGTTAGATTAGGGGAAAAAGAAACTCCAGCTCCCTCAAGACAGCCGGAAAGCACGGGCTCGCACATTGTCCTTGATCATTAACCGCTAATTATCCGTTACACCGATAAAACGGTTTTTATCGGTCTCCTCTTCGATGCTCATTTTCCCTTTTTCCTTTTTCCTTTCAGGTTTTCATCTTGGGTAAGTATTGTATGTCATTTCACCTTTCTATGTGTATTAATTTTAATACTATATTTCGTTTTTTTCAGGTTTCTCGTGCCAAAAGGTTACCGCAGAATCTGGCAATTCACGATAGCACCTGTCCGATCCAGGTTGGAGAAGGCAAGTATAGCACACTTTATTAATGTGTATATCTCTAGTATGGGGAAGTTAATTCCCGGGTTAATTCATACGGGAAGACACCATCAACATTTAGAATCTATATATTTTATATATAAGTTTTTATCACTCATCAGCTAAACCAAAGATAGTGTATCTCCCTCTACCCGGAAAATCCAACATAAATAACTCACCCCACTTAAGGTTCAAACCTACTATACTTGGTTGAGACCGTGGGGATACACCGTATTGAGTTTTTTGATCCACTGTCTCTCCTTCCTCCATCTCTGTTTATCGGACCACCAGGATCCCGCTTCCATCCCCATGATGGACAAGTTAGTGCTCCCGTGCGTTCTAAAATGCTCATAAAGGTGAGTTCCCCTACCGGTCCCCTTGATCGAGCGCAGATGTTGTTTTAGTCTTTCCAACAGAGTATTTTTGGTTTGACCAACATATAATCTGTTACAGACTTTACACTCGATACAGTAGACCAAGTTGGATGACTGTAACCCCAGAGTCTGCAAGAGCGGTGCACTCAGGTGAGTAAATTTATTTTCAATAAAATTGGTGCTTTTAAAAAACCCACTGTATTTGTCTTTCTTAGGTCTACCACCCAAGGAGGAATGTACCAATAAATCTTTCAAATTTTGGTTTCGTCTGAAAGCTGCTATACTTTTAAAAGAGGTAAGTGGTTCCCAACGATCCTGTATTTTCTGGAAATTAGTTTTTAATTTAGAGTTTAAGGCTAGGGAGGCAGAGGAAAAGGTCGAAACGAAAGGGACCAGATGGTTTTCACGGTTTTCTCCTCCAAATTTCAAACCTTGTTGGAACAGTTGTTGTACTTCCACTTTTATGGCTCTGAGGAAGGTTCTGCTGTAACCCCGATGTCTAAGGGCTTGGAAGAGAGTCTGCGTTGCTAACCTAACATCCTCCGCTACTGTGCAAATTCTATTGTATCTCATTAATTGTGATTTCACAA
>CM060635.1:0-160000 GCA_030578275.1 Meda fulgida
TAACCCTAACCCTAACCCTAACCCTAACCCTAACCCTAACCCTAACCCTAACCCTAACCCTAACCCTAACCCTAACCCTAACCTACCCATTGGTAATCTCTATGGCTATACCCACTCGGGTCCTAAACCTACCCATTGGTAAACCCTGTGGCTATACCCAAGATCTAAACTTACCCATAGATAATATCTATGGCTATACCCACTCGGATCCTAAACCTACCCATTGGCTACACTAACTTTACCCTAGCACCCGCCACTCCAACCCTAGACCTTATTCCCCTCACTATCCTAACCCTAGCCGATTTAACCCGCCCCACTCAGAAACCAAAAAAAATCATAAGAAAACCATCGAAATCAAATACCACCAAAATAATAGCACACTCAAACCAAGGAAAACCACCAAAAAGGTCTAAAATCGCACAAGAATATACTCCAATGCTCAGCAACCAATCAGAGGACAGAATTAGGGATAATAACCAATCCAATCAATTGGGACTATTCAAGACCAACCCAAACCTGTTTTAGGATTAACTCAAACCACAATCCTCTCCTAACTAGTTTAAAAATAAACTAAAACACACTAAAAAGAATCAACAACCAATCAGGAGTCAGATTTACTGATAGACACCAATCAGGATCAAGCAAGATCAATTAAGACGTTTTAGGGACATAAGACCCAAGGTCCAATGGAATGAGAATAATATCCACTTCCAAATCAATCTGAAATAGATAAGGACATAGAAAAACACCTTATGAAACTACCAACCAATCAGGAGACAGAACCACTAACATGATCCAATTAGAATTAATTAAGACCAATTAAGAACAATTGAGGTCTAACTAAACATATTCCATTTCTAAAAATGGTTTTAAAATGAGTTGAACAAGGAAATACACTTAATTGAGACAATTAACCAATTACAAGACAAAGTTAAAGGGCCTGAACCAATCAGAATCAATTAAAGACTAGGAAGACTAATTAAGACCAGTTTTGCCCCCTTTCCGACTAATTAGAAACTCTATTAACATATTTTTAGGGACGTTAGGACTTAAGCCAGAATATTTAGTCCAAAAAGATCTAAAAAAATAAATATAAAAAAAATGTGTTTTTAATCACCGTTAATGTAACAATTAAACCGGAGAATATATACCACTAGGGGGAGATAGGAGTCCTTAAGGGTAGATGCTCCCAGCGGTCATCCTTGGTAAGGATGATGTCGGTTTGGTTCTTGCATTTACTCTAGGGGGGAAGGCTGGTAGAAGCTTGATGTATCGACAGGTGCATCCGCCAGCTTGAACCCCGACCTAGGCTCTTAAAAATCCGTCCATTTAATATGGTGGACGGGGGGTCCTAGGGATGCCCGCAGGGGCCTCTTTCGGCTTCCGGACTGGGTCCCAGGCTTCGAATAGGGAGGGCTAACGATAGTTTCGGGCTCTCCTCGAGTTATGGGACTGGTCATCAGGGAGGCTGGAGAGGCTCTGGGGGTTTCCGCGGTGGTCGTCTGGCGGCCTCCGGGTTGCTGGTGGGTACCGGAGTAATCCGGGGCCCGTGGGTGACTGGGGGTCGGCGGATACACTGGGGTGCCTCCGAAGGGTTCCTCTGGTTCTTGGGCGGAATACCCGACCAACGGCAGGAAGGGCGGAGGGAATCGCTTCACTGCCGGGTTGGTGACCGTTTCCGGGGACCGGGGGACTCTGACAGGGTCCTTCTGGCTCTCTCCATGGGGGCCGGGGGACTCCGGGCAAAAATCAACCAATGATCATTGGGGTGCGGTCCCATGTGAATCATAATGCAGAATCCAACTACAATTGCCTTGAGATTCTTGCAACACTCGTTTAGTGATTGGCTATGAGACATTAGCCAGGGATTGATCACCCTGGCGGGCCGCCTCAGGGGAGAGTGTCTGGTTGTTGAAAGGCCGAAACACTTGAGGATCTTGGGGTACACCACTGATGAAATGTCTCAAACATTTCCCTCACAACTTCTTTGAGGGAGCAGAAATTTTTACTTGGAAACCTAAATATGTAAACAGGAGTTGAAAGAGAAGAAAGATAGAACTAGGTCTAAAAATCCACACAGATTTTTGGGACTCCCAGACCGGAGTCCAATCACAGGTACGGGTGAATATCTAACAGACGTAGGCCAGTGCATCTCCTCGGTCTCCCTATTCCAAACCTTCTTAAACGATGTTTAAGCAAGGGGGGAGTCGTTGTAATTTTCCCTAAAACCTAACCCTAGCTACGCAAGGGATGGTGTAGTGATGCGATATCAGGCCAGGATGATTTGGGTTTTTGCTAGGTTTGGTGGTCTGGAAAAGGACTCGGTAGGGGCCTCGCATTCCGGGGTTGGATAGACACTAAGAATTTTTTTAGGAGTATGTGGTATCCCAGGTTGGAACTTTTTTAGGACCTTTCAGGTTTCGGTTTGGTTTACGGGCTTGAGCTTTTCTGGGGAGGGGGAGGGTCTTACAGTTATTTTTGGTGTGAATGTGACAAGGAACCCCCTCCGGCCCCTCCCTCGGCTCCTGGAGTCGGGGTGGGGGGCGGGATGGGGGGACGAATACGGGCCCAGACCGGCCCTTAGGGAGTCGTCAGTCCCAGACAGGTCGGACTTCTCCTGGTTCGTCTCTGAGTTGCACGTTTGTTAAAAAAAGGGTAGAGGGATGGGTTGGTTGATTTTATGTTACTTTCTTGCAGGCAGATTAGGGGAAAGTGAAGGTACCCACAGTAGACCTGTGGTTTATACACCGAGTAGTGTTCGGTTTCGCCTGATCAGTCCATATCTAAGCTTACACCGGTTCCCGCCCTAAACCTACCCACAGTAGACCTGTGGTTTATACACCGAGTAGTGTTCGGTTCCGCCTGATCAATTTAGATCTAAGCTTACACCGGTTCCCGCCTTAAACCCACCCACAGTAGACCTGTGGTTTATACACTGAGTAGTGTTCGGTTCCGCCTGATCAATTTAGATCTAAGCTTAAACCGGTTCCCGTTCTAAACCTACCCACAGTAGACCCGTGGTTTATACACCGAGTAGTGTTCGGTTCCGCCTGATCAACTTAGATCTAAGCTTACACCGGTTCCCGTTCTAAACCTACCCACAGTAGACCTGTGGTTTATACACCGAGTAGCGTTCGGTTTCGCTTGATAAGTCCATATCTAAGCTTACACCGGTTCCCGCCCTAAATCTACCCACAGTAGACCTGTGGTTTATACACCGAGTAGTGTTCGGTTCCGCCTGATCAACTTAGATCTAAGCTTACACCGGTTCCCGTTCTAAACCTACCCACAGTAGACCTGTGGTTTATACACCGAGTGGTGTTCGGTTTCGGTTAAATCAAGATAGACTTAAGCTTACACCGGCTCCTTCCCTATCCTACCCATAGTAGGAGTTCGGTTTCGCTTAAACAATCTGGATCTAAGCCTATACCTGCTTTCGCACTAAACCTACCCATAGTAGCCCTGTGGTATTTACACCGAGTAGGAGTTCGGTTTTGCTTAAACAATCTTGATCTAAGCCTATACCTGCTTTCGCACTAAACCTACCCACAGTAACTCTGTGGTATCTATACAGATTAGAGTTCGGTGTCGCTTAAACAATTTAGATCTAAGCTTTTACCTGCTCTCGTCCTAGTAACCCTGTGGTTTACACACCTGGGGAGATATTCAAATCTTCAAGTTTTAGCCCCAAGTTCCGAGTAGGAACATGCTCCAAGGAGGGAGCAGTGGTATAGTCTGACATGCGTCGGCCCGTGCTTTCCTCAGTCTCCTCACTTTTCTGGACTAGTGCCAGGGAGGGGGGGAGCTGTTGTAATATCCTCAAAAACCTAACCCCGCCAGAGCCATCGGACTATGACATACCAGTGTTACCCAAGTAGGGATATTGGAGGCTTTGATTGGGATTGGCTTTGGTTATAATGGTGCATATTAGAGGTGGTGGCTTCTTTCGGCACGGAAACGATCAATATAGATCCACTCTAGCTACACAAAGGTATGGTGTGGAGATGCGATGCCAGGCCAGGATTATCTGACCGGAATCTTCTGATTTCCGTTGGGTTCGCTGGTCTGGACTGGCTCAGTTATGTCCTCGCATCTTTGGGTGAGGTAGACCTGACTGGAGATTTATAGTGCCTATTGGAGGCAGTGGTTTCCTTTGGCACACAATTAAGACTGCGCTTTTGGGAACATAATAGTAAGTCCGCCCTAGCTACGCAAGGGATGGTGTAGTTATGCGATATCAGGCCAGGATGATTTGGGTTTTTGCTAGGTTTGGTGGTCTGGAAAAGGACTCGGTAGGGTCCTCGCATTCCGGGCTTGGATAGACACTGATAAGAATTTTTTTGGAAGTATGTGGTATCCCAGGTTGGAACTTTTTTAGGACTTTTCAGGTTTCGGTTTGGTTTACGGGCTTGAGCTTTTCTGGGGAGGGGGAGGGTCTTACAGTTATTTTTGGTGTGAATGTGACAAGGAACCCCCTCCGGCCCCTCCCTCGGCTCCTGGAGTCGGGGTGGGGGGCGGGATGGGGGGACGAATACGGGCCCAGACCGGCCCTTAGGGAGTCGTCAGTCCCAGACAGGTCGGACTTCTCCTGGTTCGTCTCTGAGTTGCACGTTTTGTTAAAAAAAGGGGTAGAGGGATGGGTTGGTTGATTTTATGTTATTTTCTTGCAGGCAGATTAGGGGAAAGTGAAGGAGAGAAGGAGAATGGAAAAGAGAGAAGTGGAGGATCGGGAATTCAAGGCCCTGATCAGGATCTTGCACAAGTTCTTGAAAGCGTTCCACCAGGTGGCAGAAATGGAGGGGGATAGGAGTGGTGAATCCTCCACCTCGAGGTTGGAAGGGATGGCGATTCAAATGTCTTCGGGCATCCAGCCGGCATTCCCGAATGTGAATACGAAATATCTATTATTCGGGAATGCCAAACAATGGTTAGATAATGGAATCGACATTTTAACTAACCACTACGATGATGCCCTCCGAGAGGCCAGTCGAGGGGTGGCTCATGCCCCCAGAGTACGGTGGAGGGAGGCATGGGAGATAGCCATCAGATGGACCCGCCGGGGCATCAGGAGCCTCAGGGAGGACACGATACGGCAGGCCGGAGAGGTGGTGGCCCGCTTTATGACTGGGAAGGGGACGGAAGCAGTAGCGGGCAGGCCCCGAAGAGCGATGGTGGTCCATATAAAAAAGAAGGGAGAGGGTCAATCCTCCGTCCCGGCTGGGGGGAAGGTCAGGATCACAGGAGAGACTGATGAAGGGACAGGAGAAGGAGCGGGGGAGGAAGAGGAAGAAGAGGAGGAGGCGCATGGCAGCGGTAGTAGGCAGGAGGAGCGCCGTAAAAAGCCTACACAGCGTCCTCAGACAGTGGTGGGGCAGCCAAGCGGAGGGTCCCCGGCCAGGACAGAGGCGGCCCCGGCCGAGGGTCCGGGACTGGGGTCGAGTCCGGAGTGCGCCCTAGAGGAGATGAGGGAGCCGGAGGGGGCTAGTCGCGGGGCGGTATTGCCCAAGAGTCAAGTCAAGTCAAGTCAAGTGTATTTATATAGCGCTTTTCACAATATAAATTGCATCAAAGCAGCTTCACAATATCAATCAAATAACATAATGTTTGTTTCTTAGTGAAAAAACATCCACGTTTGGTAGGGCTGATCAATGGTATTAATGCTTGGCTAATTATTTTGAATATCCCCAACTGAGCAAGCCAAAGGCAACAGTGGCAAGGAACCGAAAAACTCCATCAAGTGACCTACTGGTGTCCTAAAACTCCATCAGGTGACCTAATGGAGAAAAAAAAACCTTGGGAGAACCCAGGCTCAGTCGGGGGCCAGTTCTCCTCTGGCGTTTATGAACTAGAGGCCGGATTTACAGTAACTGTAATTTGATACAGAATTTTGTTTTATTTTATCACTTCGGGGTGGGTACGTGAACCGGAATCACAACATTTTATCTGTAGAGTGGGAAAGGGATCCTCCATAGGGAGAGGCTAGTTGGCACTTCAGCACTGCGTTGTCATCGGGTCCAGGCAAAGCTCCTAGTCAGATCTGGATACGGCCTGGATCCGGTCGGCTGCGGGAAAACCTCGGGATAAACAAAGACACTAAAATTAGCGTAGATGCCATTCTTCTTATGATGATGTAACGAGTACATCAGGATGTAAGGGAAGTGTTCCCAGTTCCGGCTGACCTAATCTATGCAGCCTAACATTGAATTATAGAAGTCTATAATATATTATGTGTATGCTAGGTCAAAGAGATGTGTTTTTAGTCTAGCTTTGAACTGACAGAGTGTGTCTGCTTCCCGGACAATGGTAGGAAGACTGTTCCAAAGTTTTGGTGCTAAATAGGAAAAGGATCTACCGCCCGCAGTCGATTTTGAAATTCTAGGTATTATCAACTGGCCCGAATATTGCGATCGCAATAGACGTGAAGGACTATAATGCGTTAAGAGCTCGCTCAAGTACTGCGGAGCTAAACCATTTAGTGCTTTGTAAGTAATCAACAATATTTTAAAATTTATACGATGTTTAATAGGCAGCCAATGCAGTGTTGACAGAACCGGGCTAATATGGTCATATTTCCTGGTTCTAGTAAGAACTCGAGCGGCTGCGTTTTGGACCAGCTGTAGTTTATTTATTAAGCGTGCAGGGCAACCACCCAGGAGAGCATTACAATAATCTAGTCTTGTTGTCATGAAAGCATGAACTAATTGTTCCGCATTTGTTAATGAGAGCATATGTCGTAATTTCGATATATTTTTAAGATGGAAAAATGCGGTTTTACAGATACTAGACACATGACTTTCAAATGAAAGATTGCTATCAAAGAGCACACCCAGGTTCCTAACCGACGACGAAGACTTAACAGAGCAGCCATCAAGGGTTAGACAGTATTCTAGGTTATTACGTGTGGAAGTTTTTTGTCCAATAATTAGAATCTCTGTTTTTTCAGAGTTTAGTAGTAGGAAATTACTAGTCATCCAATTTTTTATATCAGCTATGCATTCCGTTAATTTTGTGAATTGGTAAGTTTCGTTAGGTTTTGAAGAAATATACAGCTGAGTATCATCGGCATAACAATGAAAGCTAATTCCATGTTTCCTAATGATATGTCCTAATGGTAGCATGTACAGAGTGAACAGCAGCGGTCCTAGTACTGAGCCTTGTGGTACGCCATACTGAACTTGTGATCGATAAGACATCTCTTCATTTACTGCTACAAACTGATAACGGTCAGATAAGTATGATTTAAACCATGCTAGTGCAATTCCACTAATGCCAACATAGTTTTCCAGTCTATTTAAAAGAATGTTGTGGTCAATTGTGTCAAATGCAGCACTAAGATCAAGTAACACTAATAGAGAGATACAACCACGATCGGATGATAAAAGTAAATCATTTGTAACTCTAATGAGAGCTGTCTCAGTACTATGGTGCGGTCTAAATCCTGACTGAAAATCCTCGCAGATATCATTTCTTTCAAGAAAGGAACACAGTTGTGAGGATACTGCTTTTTCTAATATCTTTGACAGAAAAGGCAGATTTGAGATCGGCCTGTAATTGACTAATTCTGAAGGATCAAGTTGCGTTTTTTTAACAAGCGGTTTTATCATAGCCAGCTTAAAGGTTTTTGGTACATATCCTAGAGACAAAGACGAATTAATGATATTAAGAAGAGGATCTATGATCTCTGGAAGCATCTCTTTCAGTAGCTTAGTCGGTATAGGGTCTAACATACAAGTTGTCGATTTAGATGAATTAACGAGTTTGCAGAAATCTTCCTCTCCTATAGCAACAAATGAAAAAAAATTTTCCTCAGGGAGACTACAATGCACTCCCTGATGCGATACTGTAGTAGACGGTTGCATAGTTACAATTTTGTCCCTGATATTATCAATCTTATAAGTGAAGAAGTTCATAAAGTCATTACTGCTGTGTTGCTTGGAAACTTCTGTGCTTAGAGCTTTCTTTTTCGTTAGTTTAGCCACTGTTTCAAATAAATACCTAGGATTATGTTTATTTTCTTCTAATAGGGTTGAAAAATAAGCAGATCTAGCAGCTTTTAAAGCCTCTCTGTAAGCAATCGAGCTCTCTTTCCATGAAATCCGAAATACCTCTAGTTTTGTTTTCTTCCAGTTGCGCTCCATTTTTCTGGCTGCTCTCTTAAGGGCCTGAGTGTGCTCGTTGTACCACGGCGTTGGACTATTTTCTTTAATCTTCTTTAAGCGCAACGGAGCAACTGCGTCTAAAGTGCTGGAAAAGAGAGAGTTAAAAGTTTCTGTTGCAATATCGAGTTCTTCTAAGCTATCCGGGATGCTGAGATGATGAAACTTATTAGGAAGATTATTGATAAAGCAATCTTTAGTGGCAGAAGTTATAGATCTAACATATTTATAACACGGAGTCGGCTTTGCAGCCTTGGCTAAATGTAATTTACATGAGACTAGATAATGGTCTGAGATGTCATCGCTCTGCTGCAGAATTTCAACGGCATCAACATCTATTCCATGTGATAATATTAGATCTAGAGTATGATTACGACAATGAGTGGGTCCTGACACGTGTTGTCTAACTCCAATTGAGTTTACAATGTCTTTAAGTGCCAATCCCAATGCATCTTTTTCATTATCTACATGTATATTAAAATCACCAACAATTAGTACTTTATCGTTAGCCAATACTAATTCTGATAGAAAGTCCGCAAATTCTTTGATAAAATCTTTATGGTGCCCTGGTGGCCTGTATACAGTAGCCAGCAGAAATCTCAAACGTGATTTATCGTTTACACTATATATTTTTACATTAAGCACCAACACTTCAAAAGAAGTATATTTAAAAATAGATTTCTTAGTGGTTTTGAAAATATTACTATAAATTACAGCAACACCTCCCCCTTTGCGTTTTAGACGAGGTTCATGTTTATAACAGTAATCTTGTGGGGTTGACTCATTTAAAGTAATGTAATCGTTTGGTTTTAGCCAGGTTTCTGTCAAACACAGCACATCTAGATTATAACTTGAAATCATATCATTAACTACGAGCGATTTTGAAGTAAGGGATCGAATATTCAGCAACCCAAGCTTTATCATTTGTTCATCTGTATTATATCTGTTTTTTATTTGTTGAACATCAATTAAATTTTTTACCTGACGTTTTTTGGATTTCCAAATTCGGGGAACAGACACAGTCTCTATATGATGATATCTAGGTGAAAGAGGCTCTATGTGATGGGATTTATCTGACCTTGGTGACGCGAGGCCGCTAGCAGACGGTCGGTTTAGCCAGTCTGTCTGCTTCCTGACCTGAGCCCCAGATTGTCATGTTTTAGCTCTAAGACTATGTGCCATATTACTAGAGAGAAGAGCAGCACCATCCCAGGAGGGATGAACACCATCTCTTTTCAACAGGTCAGGCTTGCCCCAAAAACTTTTCCAATTGTCTATGAATTCTATATTATTCAACGGACACCACTTAGACAACCAACCATTGAGTGAGGCCAATCTGCTAACTATCTCATCACTCCTGCGAACAGGAAGGGGGCCAGAGGGGGCCAGAGGGGGACGGCAAGGAAGGGATGGGGTTCTGGCAAGAAGGCGGTGACGACCCTGCCAGTCCCTAACCCAGCAGGGGAAGCCGGGAAGGCAATGGAGGAGGGGCCGGAAGCGGAGGAAAATATGGATTGGTTGTTGGATGAGGAGGAGACCCAAGGGGGGCAGGCGGCCCCCAAAGTTCCACCACCGGAGTGGAGTCTCCACATCCAACACCCAGGGATTAAGGACAAGTTTGGGGCGTGGAATCTAACCCCCGAAAGGTCCATTCTATTGCTGGGGTCTTCAAACCTGGGTAGGTTTACCCGGGTGAGGAACGGGAAGGTGGAGGTCCATGCTTATCCAGGGGCCAATATGGGGCACGCCAGCTACCTATTAAGGCACAGGACCCCGGTGTTTCCAAGGGCTAGACAGGTGATCCTGGCCTTCGGTCTAAATGACCGGACTCAACCGAATAAGGAAGTGGTCCGAAAAAACGTAGCACAACTTCTGGAGACAGCCAAGGTGGCCTTTCCGGAAGCGGTGATACATATCCCCTTGGTGAACTATGATAGAGGTTTGCCAAGGCAGGAGGTGGAAAACCTGGAGATATTAAATGATATCATCTTCCGGTCAGAACACAGTATCCCATTGCTGCCGGACAAGAAGTTTGCGGTGGTGGGGGATGGGATCCATTGGACCCCAGGGACAGCCGTGGCCATGTTTTTGCATTGGCTACAGCATTTAAACCTGTAGGGGGGTCTCCCCACAAAAGAGGCCCCTATTTTGAAAAAGGAGAGAATGAGAAAAAAGAAGAAAGTAAAAATAAAAAGAAAGAAAGAAAGAGTTCTGTTGTAAACCTGTCTCAATTTTTTCAACTCACACCGGCGCAGATCAGCTTATTAGATAGGGGGTTATCATTTATCCCATCCCACTTAGTAAAAAGGGTGGACAGAGAGTCTTTATTGGCGGATTTGGGTCAGTTTCATGCCAAGATGCAAAGAGCACTTTTCTTTGGACCAGACATGGATTCTGGCGCCCAAATCCGGCCATTTTGCGTTAGGTCAGGGTGGACTCCTCCACCCCATAAATTGCCTGGGGAGGTTTGGGATTTCTTTGGCAAAAATTTGGAAGGGGTACAGGCAGCCTTATCGGGAGCACAGGCTCCGATACCTAACTTACCCCCGGCAGAGATTGGGGCGTTGGAGGAGCTGACTCAAAGGCGGGACATTGTAATTAAACCTGCAGACAAGGGTAGTAGTGTGGTAATAATGGATAAAGCACGCTATGTACAGGAAGGGCTTAGGCAGTTAACAGATGAGTCCTTTTATTCAAAGCTAACGGCACCTATTTTCATGGAATCGATACCTCGCATTGAAGACGTGGTGAATACCTTGTTCAGGTCGGGGTTCATTTGCAAACGGCAGGTGGACTATTTATTGGGGGAGGTTAGACCCAGGCCTAGGCGGTTTTATTTACTTCCCAAGGTTCACAAACCCCAGGGGAAGTGGCTTAACCCCTTTATGCCTCCAGGTCGTCCGATAGTGTCGGATTGTGGGAGTGAGAGTCATAGGGTGGCAGAGTTTATTGACTTTTTTCTGAATCCCTTATCAACTAAGCATTTTAGTTACATCAGGGATACCTATGACTTCCTGGAGAAGGTGAAAAGCCTGAGAGTGCCACCGGGGGCATTCTTGTTTTCACTGGATGTAGAAAGTCTTTATACTAACATTGAGACTCCCCTAGGTTTGAAGGCAGTGCGAGATTGTTTTGCCAGGTTTCCCGACGCTTCCCGACCGGAGGAGGCAATACTGGAGCTCTTAGAGTTGAGTCTGACTCGAAATGATTTTGAATTTGAGGGGGAATTTTACCTACAGATTAAGGGTACGGCTATGGGGAAAAGGTTTGCGCCAGCCTATGCAAATATATACATGGCCCAATGGGAGGAAACTGTCTTTCCCAAATGTGAGAAGGTCCCTTTTTCCTACCTTCGATTCCTGGACGATGTCTGGGGAGTGTGGGATGACAGCCAGCAGACTTTTGAAACCTTTTTAAGGGTATTGAATTCCCATCATGCCTCGATTAAGGTTACAGCGGTGTTAAAAGAACAAGCTATAGAGTTTTTGGATACTATAGTATACAAAGGGCCCGAGTTTCTCACCACAGGCCAGCTAGATTTCAAAATGTTCTTTAAGGAGACGGACACCCATGCTCTGCTACACCATCAGAGCTATCATCCTAGACACACATTTAGAGGTATAGTATTATCTCAGCTTCTGAGGTTCAGGAGGATCTGTTCACAAGAGGAGAGTTTTCAGGAGGCTAAGTGTATGTTGTTTCGAGCTCTCAGAGCCAGGGGTTACTCAAGATCTCGGCTTAGGGCGATTTATAAAGAGCATTGTAGGTTACAGACAAGTCCGAAGCCCGGACCCTCAGGGGAAAGGAAGGTCCTAGTTCCAGCCATATTTTCATTCACTCCGGAGGCAGCTAGACTCACGAAAGAGATCAGGGGCAGTTTTGCAGAAACGTTGGCGAATACCCCTGAGGGCCAGGATATTAAACTCCTAGCGGCATATAAGAGGAATACAAACTTGCGGGATTTGCTAGTTCATAGTCGGCTCCCCAAGGAGAGAAAACGTAACGGGGAGGATCAGCGATTGTTAAAGAGGCGTCAAACCATTAAGGTTTGGGGCCAACCCGCTGCATTTTTTCTTCCGAATATTCCATTAAAAACGGAGAATTGTATCTATGCGATACAATGTGGTCGGTGTGGTAAACAGTATGTCGGTCAGACAAAGAATTCTATCCGGACTCGTTTGTACCAACACAGGTATGTCATTCGGAAGGGATTATTGAACACAAGTAGGCGTTCGCTGGTGGAGCACTTCCAACGGCACGGGGTGCAGGAACTGCGTATAAGGGGTTTAGAACATAATCCGAAATGGACCCTAAGGCAGAGGTTGTACAGAGAATACATATGGATAGGGAGATTGAGTACCTGGGTCCCAAATGGCCTGAATGAAAGAAGGGAGGTTCCAGGTACATAGGACGGAGCATAAATTAAATGTTCCATTAAACATGTAATTTAGGGGCGAAAGGAACAAAAATAATTTCCCATCCAGCAGGGGGCAAGAGATGATGAGAAGGAGGAATTTGGCAAACCTGTTCTGGGATTCACTGTCTTTTCTGAGCCCCCTTCGGAATAAGTGGGAGGTTTGACAGGGCGGACGCCTCTGTCATTGTTTTACAGAAGAGGGATGATTTCAAGTAGAAAGAAAGAATTCTACCCATAGTAGTCCTGTGGTTGTTACACCCAGTGGAGTGCGGTTTCGGTTGAACCATTTGGGACTTAAGCTTTGTTGTAGAAATTTTAATAGTCATTTATTCCTAACAGATATCATAAGGGATTGAACCTATTCAATGTGTAAAAGTATATGTGTGTACGTGCTTGTGTGTGACGTTTCAGGAATATATGGGACAGGACATCTTGACCTTAGGAATGGTCAAGATTTGGCTAGTTTATTTCAGGGCCAGGTTGTATCTTTAGTAGAAACTGAACAGCAGTGGGGACCTTATCTGAGTGGGTGAAAGGGTAACTGCTGTGAGGAGGAACCTTGAAAAGAGTATAAAGGCTGTCTCATGGCTTCCTGGTGCGCGTCACTCACTTCACAGGGTAACTGCTGTGTTGGCGACTGGGCCTATTCTTGCAAGAATAAATACTTTCCTTTTTTATTAATTTGACTCTGAGTGTCTCTTACGCAGTGATGATGTTTAACAGAAGTTTTGCCACAACAATTTGGTGTCAGAAGTGGGATTCCTTGGAAGTGCCTTCTGGACCTGAGAGCGGACGGTGTTTGGCCACCTGGACTGAGCAGTTCCAGCTCTACCTCGTAAGTTTCAGAGAGAGGGGCCGACCGCTATCAGGGCCAGGAGAGGCTCCACTGGAATCAAATGAGAACGAACCCGTGGCAATCCAAGACATCTCTGGTAAGAGACGGCTAAAATATTTTATTTTGGGTTAAAATATTATTCAATTGTGGGTAAAACCATAGTGGCTGGGTCTGTTCGTTTCTGTGGTGTAAGTCAAGAGCACCGGTACAACACTGCTAGGAATGTGCGAAAGTGCGTATTTGCGAAACAAGGCACGGGGTGCGGTTTTGCAAATCGAGTGAGCTTCGTACGGCAGTCAATTGGGGGTCGGTTGAGACTTACGGGCGGGTCAAGGGTTAATGCAGTGGGGCTAACTGCGTGAGGAGCGTATTTGCAAAATAAGGCACTGGGTGCGATTTTGCAAATCGAGGGATACTCACGTAGCAGTTTACTGGGAGTTAATCGATCCGTCAGGAAAGCACTGGGTGCGCCCTGCCTGGTCTGAGGGTAAGTGGATCAGATCTGGTGGAGACGTCCATCAGATTAGTAGACGCAGCGTCGAACAAAAATCCACAGAGTAACAGAAACAGCCAGTATGGGAAAATCTCAGAGCAAGATTGCCAAATTTGACACACCGGTTTTTTATCAAATGAGGAAAATATTATGAGGGAAAATGTATGTTAGACATTGAAAAAACTGAGAAACTTGATGGAAGAGGGAAGTGAAGGGAAAACAAGAAGGTTGGTGTGTGAGATATGTGTGTGTGGGGATTGTAGTTAAACAATCATGTACTGGTTAGATAATGAAGGAACTGGCATGTAGAGAAAAGAAAGGAGAGGATACAGAAGGAACTGGTATGTAGGGAAAGATTGAGAAGACATATAGTGGAAACCTATATGTCATGAAAATAAAATGTCTGACAGAATTTATGGAAATTATAGTTTTATAAAAAAACGAATGCATATAGCCTGGTATTTATGATTGGAGACGATGTCTGTATTTAATATCTGAGGAGTGACTGAGGGTCCAGCTATGCTGGGAGTACAGCAACAGTGTTTGCTTATTCAGCCCGGCTTCCGGACGTTAAATATACACTTGTCTTGCAATCAGTGTTGTTGCTAATAATACCAAATTAGTAAAATGTAAAGACAACTTTGACCAAAGATTCTGGAAATCAAAAATGTATAATGTCGGATATTTGTTGATACTAAGTAATTGACGCAAAAGATGTCTATTTTATAATGGAAATTCTGGGTCAGGGATAATTTCCCTGGACAAGTATGACTAAAGTTAAATGAAAACTTTGTGCAAACAACTTATGCAGCTTAAGAAAATTGATGTGCGGCCAATAATAATGATAAAGATTATGATTCGGCTATTGGGATTGAATCCGCCACTGGTGGATTGTAAAAGAATACAGAGAACTGCTTATCAGCTCTGTTTGCATTCCTGAATGGGACACACTGCTTCAGTGATGTGCAGTAAGTTGGAGCCGACAGAGAGTGCTTTAATTGTGGTCAGCAGGACCATTTAACACGTAACTGTAAATGCCCACCGAGAAGGTGTTTGAAGATGTGATAGTGACACATTTCTGGTAATAATGTGGGTTTGAAAGTAGATCAGTGTTTAAATGACGACATTAACATTTTCGTCTGAGAAAGAATAAGAGATAAAAACAGGGTCAAAAGATTGAAGTCTTAAAGTGAATCCTTTTGAAGAAAAGATCTATAATAGTCATTTTTTTTGAAACAGTGAAACAGTTTGATGAAAGTTGAAAATATATAAAAGTAACTAAAAGGATGATTGTGTTTTAATTCAACATTTTAAGAAGGGTTCAGGTTATATAGAGAGACAAATCTCACGGATGATTTATAATAACTGCAAAAGATGCAGAGTAGCCTTGTCAAAGTTAGTGTGAATCCCGATTGGAGAGTGATAAACTCCTAGAAAAAAAAAAAAACGTTGAAGTCAGATATTAAGCTATGGTAATTGAGAACTAGAATAATTATTTGTATTTAAGATCAAATAAGTAGAAGTAATAGGCTACTGGATTAACAGTTGTTAAATGTAAAATGTGTTCTGTTAGTGTTTTGACCATGAAAGAACTAGAAGTTGATGTTTTGCTTTCAAAAGATAAGTTTGTTATTGGCTGTAATGAAACAGCTCGGTTATCTGAATCTGATGTCTGCTGTGGCTGAAAACCGCCAGTACGACAGAGACTCAATCTGAGTGGAAATTCCTAATGTCTAAATTCCATGAGATATGGGCAAAAGTCAACTATAAAAATGTTTATTTGGAAACACATGTAATTTCTGGCAAATATGCCTTCAGCTGGGATAGAGTTAAAAGATGGTAGATAGAGTTTGATGTTAGAAGTTTATGAAGGTACAGTGTGCCAGTCCTGAAAGTCTCAGAGTCTCTCTCAATCATGTCAGCTGAAAGATGTTATTTGAGCCTGTGTCATAAGTGATAAGCTATTTATAGTAAAAGCACAGTGTTTCGGTTGAAAATCAGACAGAGATGTTAAAATAAATCATTGCCATTAAGTGGGCAAGTGGTATTTGAGAATGTTTTAAATGTAAAACTGAATGACTTTAAAGAAGTCTGTAAAATAATGCTGCAGATCTTAAACGATAGAGGACCAGTAACTTCTTTAAGTTTCCACCATGAAACAGGGCCGAAGGCTACGGCTACAGATGTACAGTAACAGTACACTGAATGTATGGCTGTGATCTAAATTCACTGAGTATAATCTAAGTAGCTAGGTTGATGATTAAGATGGTTAATGGATTTAAGTGATTAAATACTGCTGTTATTAACCTGTCTCCCTGCGTGAACACTATTAGGCAATCGGAATGGCTCTGGTGACTCTTGAACGTGCCTTTCCTAAGCTCCAGAAAACAGCTGAGTTCTGTTGAAGAAAACTGATTGTGTGATGGGAAAGAGCGGTCACCAGTGTGTACGAGTGGCTACTCAATGACGGGATGATCTTCCTGGCCAGGGGACAGCCCAACGCAGGGGGTCACGAACACTGGGCACCTCCGGATGGAGGTGTTATACGTGAGAAAGGTATGAGAGTTGAGGGCTGATTACTGGAGGCCACTGGGATCAGCAGAGCATTGAGAGGTGAGATGCGCTGTGAGGAGTTACGGCAGTCTGACCCAGAAAATGTGAGTTTCCTCTATACCACTCGCAGGAAGAAACCGCATTGGTTGTATGGCTTGTTTTTCATTATGACAAGTGTCTGCAACTATGCCAGGGGGACAACACCCTGATGAGATTATAGCTTAAGAGCCAATGGCCTTTCAAGAGCCAGCTGACCCAGGAGGGGATTGCCATTATTTGATGTGGAGACAGTAGCAAACTTGTATGTATTGGTTGCCTTATAGGCAAGAAAATGTATAGAAGTGTTGATTTTGAACTAATATGTCTATAACATAGTCTTAACTCCTGAAGGTCAGTAGACATGGTGACTAAAGATGAAGACAGCTTTCGTAGATTTAAGAAAGGTCTGCATAATAACAAAGATGAATGGTCAAAGGTTATTGTAATGAATTTAAATTTTGTCTAAGTTACAGTCTTAGAAGGCTGTGGAAAATACTATTTGTTAATAGTGAGAGAGACTGCCTGAGTTTGGAGGAAGGGATGGTAACTGTGTCTTTCTTTCTTTCTTGTATCGGCCTGCTAGATCAAGCTGAAGAAAAATAATGATAAGGAACCAAAACAACCCAGCTGCCTTTTCTAAAAATCAAATGAATAATGAACAGACATGATTTGAAACTGGTCAAGATACCATGTAAAATTAGGTAAACCTAGAGGAAAATGTGAAGTTTAAAATCGTACTTAAAATTTAAATCTTTTTAGAGACGATATACTGAAAAGGAGCAGTTAACATGCGTGTCTAATATGAGTGTGTGTGATGGTGACAGCACTTTGTCTTGTATGTGACTATGGGTTAGTTTGGGGTACTAATACTAAGTCTGAATGGGGTGTATATTGGGTGTATACCCACTAGGATGGCTTTTGGCAAATGACAAATTTTAAAGGAAGCTGCTAATTCTGTTAGGTGAAAAGATGATACAGAACATAGGACGAGCTTTAAACTGATTGGTCATCAAGCTCTGTCTGGTATTAATTACTTTTGTCTTTATGATGTTGATTTGAATTACGTTCTGGATCAGTTTAAGTATTTGATGTAAATTGGAATTGTGGAGTTGTAGATTACCATCTGCCATGGGCTGAGATAAATGAAAATGTTATAGATTTGATGGCAACAACACAGTGACATATTGGCTAAGTCAACATGAAATTAGCAAGAGAGCCCCTCACATTTATGAGTATTGGGATGAAAAGGGGGGAAAATGATTGACTGACATTGACCAAGTCTGTACAGCACGACCTGACCTGATAGAAACAATTGATGACTTTGGAAATGTTTGTAGATGACTGACTTGAGAGACCAAACAACAGGCCTGAAAACCAGGATTCGGTGTGAGACTCAGGGCCATTGCCCTTCAAATACTTCGATAAAAAGATGAGATTGTGGCTTTAAGTGAAGAACGTAATACTTTGTTTCAGAGACAGAGAAAGATGTCTGGAGGAAATTTGGCTGAAGGATGCCGTTTGGGTTGGTGTTGATGGCAAATCAAATTAGTTTAAATTGATGCACGAGTTGAGACGTGCATCAAAAGGGAGATGGTAATGATTGACAAAATATGGGTTAGTAAAGGACAATATATGTTGGGAGGACACTGGGTTTAATTGGGTAAAAGGCCGTTCCAAACAAAAGTTGCTGTCTGTAAGTGTGCCGCACACGCTGATAACAAAATTGCAGGACTGTTTCAACAGGAGACGCCAGGGCAGATGCAGTAGCGAAGGCTGCGGCAGCACAGCAGACAAAAGAAACTACGTGTACTTTACTATCTGAAAATAACCTCGACATTTGTTTTTCTCTACAGATCATGCAGACCTTTGATACAGGGCAGAATGTGCCAAATAAAATGATGGCTATGGATGAATTTGGCTAACTATCCTGGCCTGGGTTATTATTGTAACCAGGAGAAAGGTTCCACACCTGCGCAGCGCATAACTTAAGATTTTCCTTTTGCAGAATGTCAGGATGGATTGCAGCAAACAGAACTGATTCTGTTCCAAATATATAAATATTGTGTTGTGGACATGAGCAAAGTGGGTTGAGTGTTTTTCAGGGGAAAAGGACCCTGAGTGCTACTAAATGAGCAAGAAATTATCCGGTGATAATATGTTTCAGGCTGTTGATTCCACAGGTCACACCAAAAGGGACGAGCGGCTAGACAAGCATCACTAACAAAATAGTTAAGGTCTCCATTCACAGGTGACAGCAGGCAAGGAATGGTTCATTCCAGTGGGGGTGCGGTCGTGATTAAAAGGGAAGACCTTGTAAGGATCAGAAAATGGTTGGAGAGTGTGACACCTGGGTCCAAGCCTCTCACCTTAGACAACACCAACAGGCCTCAAGCATCCAATAGAGCAGAAAGTGAGGTTTAAAGAAGACGGTGCTAGTAACTGTCTGCCTCGCCTACGAGGGAAAGACCATTGCAACGGCACGCAAAGTGTCACCCTGGCGAACACGGAACGTCCGTAGGGCGAACAAGATGATCAACACACCTGGAGGAACCAACTGCCAACTGACGGTTTAAGTTTAACAGAAGAATATGTTTTTGTGATGATTTTGTTGATTTTGTTTGATTGAATCGAACTAGGTATTGATTTGATGGTAAATGTAGAAAATCTATTGATTGATGTGTCCGTACTAGAGATATTAGAGTTAATTTTGAACAACTAATTTGGTTAGAGGAATGGATAAAATTATAAGACTTCTCTGGTTAGATTTGTTAAACAGTGCATTCAATAGAGCTTAATAAATTGAATTAGAAGTGAATAAAATGTGGAAGATGGACATAAATTTAATGGAAAAGGCTTAATGGTAGGAGTTAGGATTGTATGTGTTCTGATAATTTTGTTATTCATGGGTGAATACGATAACAGAGACAGGTGAAAACCTGCTGTCTGTTCAATTGGTAAAAAAAAAAAAAATGACAGTCTATCCCAAGGATTAACAAAATTATGCGTCGAGACAGGTAGCGGAAGCTACAGTGAGATGTGTTAAATGTATGTTATGGTTGTTTTTCTTCTATTCTTTTTTTTATTTTCTGAGAAAGATTAAGGGCAAAGATTTAAAGAAGGTTACAAACAGCGGTCATCCGTGTTACGAGGTGGCGTACAAGGAGAGGGTTTGAAATGAAGGATTCTATTCTACTTTTATTCTTTGTATTTTTGATGACCTGCTAAAATAACCAGTGTGAATTGATGGTGTTGTTTTCCCAAGTAATCTGTACACTATTTCTTATTTAATTGAGGTGACTGAGGGTTCGATCTAGGTCGAGAGTGCAATAGCAGTGACTATTCATTTGGCCCGGCTTTAATTAAATTCTTTACTTGCTTGCTAATATTTAAGGGACTATCCTTGCAAAACAGCCTAAGCTTTTTCTTTTCTAAATAATATTTCACAAATGCTTACGAAGAGTGATCAGTTATGAGAAAACCAGAGATGAAGAGTAGCGTGATGATATGACTTAAAATTTGTCTTTTTGTTTATTATTGTGATTATGGGTAATCAGAATGATAAAAAGTGGGGAATTGTTGTAGAAATTTTAATAGTCATTTATTCCTAACAGATATCATAAGGGATTGAACCTATTCAATGTGTAAAAGTATATGTGTGTACGTGCTTGTGTGTGACGTTTCAGGAATATATGGGACAGGACATCTTGACCTTAGGAATGGTCAAGATTTGGCTAGTTTATTTCAGGGCCAGGTTGTATCTTTAGTAGAAACTGAACAGCAGTGGGGACCTTATCTGAGTGGGTGAAAGGGTAACTGCTGTGAGGAGGAACCTTGAAAAGAGTATAAAGGCTGTCTCATGGCTTCCTGGTGCGCGTCACTCACTTCACAGGGTAACTGCTGTGTTGGCGACTGGGCCTATTCTTGCAAGAATAAATACTTTCCTTTTTTATTAATTTGACTCTGAGTGTCTCTTACGCAGTGATGATGTTTAACAGAAGTTTTGCCACAACAGCTTACACCAGCTCTTTCCCTAATCCTACCCATAGTAGTCCTGTGGTTGTTACACCCAGTGGAGTTCGGTTTCGGTTAAATCAGTTTAGACTGGGGCTTACGCCAGCCCTTTTCCTAAACCTACCTATAGTAGCCCGGTGGTGGTTACGCCGAGTAGAGTTGGTCAGGGTAGAGCAGGAGTTGTAAATAATAAAAAATTGAGGAATTTTTTTTTAAATATTACTCACCGCGGTTGTGGTAATGACATTGGAAAGGCATATATCAGGGGGATGCCATGGTCTGGTATCGGGGACTGATAATATCTGTCCTTTGGCAAAAACAGTGCTTTCTACTCTCGAGGGGAGATTGGCAGAAGCCGGGTCAGAAAATAAGGCCCTTTTAGAACAAGGTAAACGGGTTTTGAATAAAATTGAATTTTCTGAAGTTGGAGGAATGTAATATTTTTTTAATAAAGACGGGAAGAATAGTCTCGTCTTAAAGCGTTTCCTGATCTGACTCTCCTTTCGGTACAAACTTAGCTTTGTTTGAAAAAATCGATTTTTCTAAAGAAATCTCGAAATTGGGGATATTGGTTCCTTAAAGAAATAACGTTTTGAGAGTAGAGAAACGGTTTATTTTTTCTTCTTTCGAAAATGGGTCGATGGAAGTCAGTCTGAGCAGGAGTTGAAAATGTTTTTTAATTTTGTCACCGAGGTTGAGGTGGACGCGTCAAAAAAGCATACATGGGAGTGGTGCCATCTGGTGGTATCTGCGGCTGACGATTACGTCCTTTTGGTAAGGATTAGATCTGTTCAGTCTGTCTTTCCTTTTGCTCTTGAGGTAAGACAACACCTGGCAACAACTTGTTGCTATTTGGGGACTTCCTGGACAAAACTCCTTGAGTGAAGTCAGTAGGACTGACAAAGGGCCCCCAGACGAAGACCATTCCTCGCAGGCTTTTTTTCGGGTAACCTGGATACCTTGCGGTGTTAACGAAAGGTTACCTGGGAGAGCGGTACGTATCCAGCCCCCCTGGGTCCACTTGGACAGCACGCAGGGAAGGTGACGTGGGGCGAACAGGTCTTAAATGGTGCCCAATTTTCTATGGGTGGTCAGCGCCCTCCATGCAACAGTACATCTTGCAACAACATACTCACAAACTGATGGTGGTATCGTTTTCGGTTGCGGTGGACGGGTGGGATCTCTTACCTGGAAACTCCAATCCAGGAGTCGGTACTGTCAGTGGTTGTCCTGTAATGGGATGATGTCGGTCTGGTTAGTCCTGACTCTTAGGGCGAAGGACTGGTAGAAGCTTGATGCACCGCATCCGCCAGTCTCGATGCCCGCAGCATTCTGAGTTTTCTTTTGACCAGGTGGAGAGCTTGGGGAACGTCTTTTGAAGTTAGAGGGTGGACTTCTCGTTTTCCGGGGATCTTACCTGGGAGCTCTGATTCGATAGTCGGCACTTTCAAAAGAGTGGTCGTCCTGAAAGAGAGTGGGGAAAATGGTCAGGGTTAGGAGAATGATCTACAGAGGATCATGTTTTCTAAGTACCAGAAAGATGTTTCCGATTCAAGAGTTGGCGGTTGTCCTACAAAAGAAAGGAAGTAAACTGGTTTTAGTGTCAGGAGAAAGGGTGATCTACAGAGGTTTGTGTTTTCTTACCTGATAGATTCCGTTTCGATGGTCAGCCGGATCGTATCGGTAATATCCTGTAACCAGAACCCAACCCCAGTGTCTTGAAGGATCTGGTCTAGCTCGATTAGCAATTGGCCAGGAGACACTCGTCCTGGACTGATCATCCAGGATGGGCCGCCTCGGAGGAGGGTGTCTAGTGTTTAAAAGGCCGAAACACCCGATGAGCCTGAGGCTCACTACTGATGAGAGTGTCTTGAATATTTCCCTCATCCATTTCTTGGGGGAGTAAGGAGGAGAAACCTGGACTCGTTTGAAGTTTTGGGTTTTGGCATAGATTTAGATTTAAAAGCTTACGTCTTCTTTTTCTAACCCTACCCATGGTAAAGGGCTCTTGTGGATTAGGTACCTAGTCTTGGGGTTCGGTTTCGGTTAAATCAGTTTAGACTTAGGCGTACACCGGCTCTTTCCCTAATCCTACCCATAGTAGCCCTGTGGTATATACACCGAGTGGAGTTCGGTTTCGCTTAAACAATCTTGATCTAAGCCTATACCTGCTTTCGCACTAAACCTACCCACAGTAACTCTGTGGTATCTATACAGATTAGAGTTCGGTGTCGCTTAAACAATTTAGATCTAAGCTTTTACCTGCTCTCGTCCTAGTAACCCTGTGGTTTACACACCTGGGGAGATATTCAAATCTTCAAGTTTTAGCCCCAAGTTCCGAGTAGGAACATGCTCCAAGGAGGGAGTAGTGGTATAGTCTGACATGCGTCGGCCCGTGCTTTCCTCAGTCTCCTCACTTTTCTGGACTAGTGCCAGGGAGGGGGGGAGCTGTTGTAATATCCTCAAAAACCGAACCCTAACTGGGGCTTACACCAGCCCTTTTCCTAAACCTACCTATAGTAGCCCGGTGGTGGTTACGCCGAGTAGAGTTGGTCAGGGTAAAGCAGGAGTTGTAAATAAAAAAAAATTGAGATTTTTTTTTTTTAAATATTGCTCACCACGGTTGTGGTAATGACATTGGAAAGGCATATATCAGAGGGATGCCATGGTCTGGTATCGGGGACTGATAATAACTGTCCTTTGGCAAAAACAGTGCTTTCTACTCTCGAGGGGAGATTGGTAGAAGCCGGGTCAGAAAATAAGGCCCTTTTAGAACAAGGCAAAACGGGTTTGAAAAAATTGAATTTTCTGAAGTTGGAGGAATGTAATATTTTTTAATAAAGACGGGAAGAATAGTCTCGTCTTAAAGCGGTTCTTGATCTGACTCTCCTTTCGGTACAAACTTAGCTTTGTTTGAAAAAATCGATTTTTCTAAAGAAATCTCGAAATTGGGGATATTGGTTCCTTAAAGAAATAACGTTTTGAGAGTAGAGAAACGGTTTCTTTCTTCTTTTTTCTTCTTTCGAAAATGGGTCGATGGAAGTCGGTCTGAGCAGGAGTTGAAAATGTTTTTTAATTTTGTCACCGAGGTTGAGTTGGACGCGTCAAAAAAGCATACATGGGAGTGGTGCCATCTGGTGGTATCTGCGGCTGACGATTATGTCCTTTTGGTAAGGATTAGATCTGTTCAGTCTGTCTTTCCTTTTGCTCTCGAGGTAAGACAACACCTGGCAACAACTTGTTGCTATTTGGGGACTTCCTGGACAAAACTCCTTGAGTGAAGTCAGTAGGACTGACAAAGGGCCCCCAGACGGAGACCATTCCTCGCAGGCTTTTTTTCGGGTAACCTGGATACCTTGCGGTGTTAACGAAAGGTTACCTGGGAGAGCGGTACGTATCCAGCCCCCCTGGGTCCACTTGGACAGCACGCAGGGAAGGTGACCTGGAGCGAACAGGTCTTAAATGGTGCCCAATTTTCTATGGGTGGTCAGCGCCCTCCATGCAACAGTACATCTTGCAACAACATACTCACAAACTGATGGTGGTATCGTTTTCGGTTGCGGTGGACGGGTGGGATCTCTTACCTGGAAACTCCAATCCAGGAGTCAGTACTGTCAGCGGTTGTCCTGTAATGGGATGATGTCGGTCTGGTTAGTCCTGACTCTTAGGGCGAAGGACTGGTAGAAGCTTGATGCACCGCATCCGCCAGTCTCGATGCCCGCAGCATTCTGAGTTTTCTTTTGACCAGGTGGAGAGCTTGGGGAACGTCTTTTGAAGTTAGAGGGTGGACTTCTCGTTTTCCGGGGATCTTACCTGGGAGCTCTGATTCGATAGTCGGCACTTTCAAAAGAGTGGTCGTCCTGAAAGAGAGTGGGGAAAATGGTCAGGGTTAGGAGAATGATCTACAGAGGATCATGTTTTCTAAGTACCAGAAAGATGTTTCCGATTCAAGAGTTGGCGGTTGTCCTACAAAAGAAAGGAAGTAAACTGGTTTTAGTGTCAGGAGAAAGGGTGATTTACAGAGGTTCGTGTTTTCTTACCTGATAGATTCCGTTTCGATGGTCAGCCGGATCGTATCGGTAATATCCTGTAACCAGAACCCAACGCCAGTGTCTTGAAGGATCTGGTCTAGCTCGATTAGCAATTGGCCAGGAGACACTCGTCCTGGACTGATCATCCAGGATGGGCCGCCTCGGAGGAGGGTGTCTAGTGTTTAAAAGGCCGAAACACCCGATGAGCTTGAGGCTCACTACTGATGAGAGTGTCTTGAATATTTCCCTCATCCATTTCTTGGGGGAGTAAGGAGGAGAAACCTGGACTCGTTTGGAGTTTTGGGTTTTGGCATAGCTTTAGATTTAAAAGCTTACGTCTTCTCTTTTTCTAACCCTACCCATGGTAAAGGGCTCTTGTGGATTAGGTACCTAGTCTTGGGGTTCGGTTTCGGTTAAATCAGTTTAGACTTAGGCGTACACCGGCTCTTTCCCTAATCCTACCCATAGTAGCCCTGTGGTATATACACCGAGTGGAGTTCGGTTTCGCTTAAACAATCTTGATCTAAGCCTATACCTACTTTCGCACTAAACCTACCTACAGTAACTCTGTGGTGTCTATACAGATTAGAGTTCGGTGTTGTTTAAACAATTTAGATCTAAACTTATACCTGCTCTCGTCCTAGTAACCCTGTGATTTACACACCCGTACTTTCCTCAGTCTCCTCACTTTTCTGTACTAGTGCGGGGGAGGGGAGGGGGGGAGCTGTGGTAATATCCTCAAAAAGAAACCTAACCCCGCCAGAGCCATCGGACTATGACATACCAGTGTTACCCAAGTAGGGATATTGGAGGCTTTGATTGGGATTGGCTTTGGTTATAATTGTGCATATTAGAGGTGGTGGCTTCTTTCTGCACAGAAACGATCAATATAGATCCACTCTAGCTACACAAAGGTATGGTGTGGAGATGCGATGCCAGGCCAGGATTATCTGACCGGAATCTTCTGATTTCCGTTGGGTTCGCTGGTCTGGACTGGCTCAGTTAGGTCCTCGCATCTTTGGGTGAGGTAGACCTGACTGGAGATTTATAGTGCCTATTGGAGGCGGTGGTTTCCTTTGGCACACAATTAGGTCTGCGCTTTTGGGAATATAGTAGTAAGTCCGCCCTAGCTACGCAAGGGATGGTGTAGTGATGCGATATCAGGCCAGGATGATTTGGGTTTTTGCTAGGTTTGGTGGTCTGGAAAAGGACTCGGTAGGGGCCTCGCATTCCGGGGCGCTATAGACACTAAGAATTTTTTTAGGAGTATGTGGTATCCCAGGTTGGAACTTTTTTAGGACTTTTCAGGTTTCGGTTTGGTTTACGGGCTTGAGCTTTTCTGGGGATGGGGAGGGGGAGGGTCTTACAGTTATTTTTGGTGTGAATGTGACAAAGAACCCCCTCCGGCCCCTCCCTCGGCTCCTGGAGTCGGGGTGGGGGGCGGGATGGGGGGGACGAATACGGGCCCAGACCGGCCCTTAGGGAGTCGTCAGTCCCAGACAGGTCGGACTTCTCCTGGTTCGTCTCTGAGTTGCACGTTTGTTAAAAAAAAGGGTAGAGGGATGGGTTGGTTGATTTTATGTTACTTTCTTGCAGGCAGATTAGGGGAAAGTGAAGGTACCCACAGTAGACCTGTGGTTTATATACCGAGTAGTGTTCGGTTTCGCCTGATCAGTCCATATCTAAGCTTACACCGGTTCCCGCCCTAAACCTACCCACAGTAGACCTGTGGTTTATACACCGAGTAGTGTTCGGTTCCGCCTGATCAATTTAGATCTAAGCTTACACCGGCTCCCGTTCTAAACCTACCCGCAGTAGACCTGTGGTTTATACACCGAGTAGTGTTCGGTTTCGCTTGATAAGTCCATATCTAAGCTTACACCGGTTCCCGCCCTAAACCTACCCACAGTAGACCTGTGGTTTATACACCGAGTAGTGTTCGGTTCCGCCTGATCAACTTAGATCTAAGCTTACACCGGTTCCCGTTCTAAACCTACCCACAGTAGACCTGTGGTTTATACACCGAGTAGTTTTCGGTTCCGCCTGATCAACTTAGATCTAAGCTTACACCGGTTCCCGTTCTAAACCTACCCACAGTGGGCCGGTGGTTTATACACCGAGTAGCGTTCGGTTTCGCTGGATAAGTCCATATCTAAGCTTACACCGGTTCCCGCCCTAAACCTACCCACAGTAGACCTGTGGTTTATACACCGAGTAGTGTTCGGTTCCGCCTGATCAACTTAGATCTAAGCTTACACCGGTTCCCGTTCTAAACCTACCCACAGTAGACCTGTGGTTTATACACCGAGTAGTGTTCGGTTCCGCCTGATCAACTTAGATCTAAGCTTACACCGGTAAATCTTCAAGTTTTAGCCCCAAGTTCCGAGTAGGAACATGCTCCAAGGAGGGAGCAGTGGTATAGTCTGACATGCGTCGGCCCGTGCTTTCCTCAGTCTCCTCACTTTTCTGGACTAGTGCCAGGGAGGGGGGGGGCTGTTGTAATATCCTCAAAAACCTAACCCTAACCCTAATCAGAGGATCAAAGATGCCATGATGACAGATTTCTCTTCTAGTTTTAAAGACTTTTTTCCTTTGATAAGATTCCAAGGACTTAAACTGGTTGATTTATTTAAATGAAAACATTTTTTTTTTAAATAAACAGAAAATAAATTTATGATAGTCAATAAATTATGTGCTCATAAAAGCCTACTGGGCAAACTTTTAAATGATTCAATATTAAGAATAAATAAGTTCTTAATTCAATGCTCAATTACTTAAGTAAATTGCACAAATCCGAAGGACTCAAATGTTTAGGATTAAAATAAAACCAGTCCCTTTAGACCTGTTCGGTACACCAAGACAGTCCTTATTAGAAATGTTTCAGATTCAAATCAGTAAATCTGAAGAGCTGTGGGATAAACACCATACGAGCTCTGTGTGGGACGGAGCTGAATGTTGCTCACTCTTTTCCAGTGACAATGAAAAAGCAATTAACCAATTCCTCATATTCACACATCGTTTGTGTATAAAACAAGCCACAATTAGACTAACTGGAAAAAGAAAAAAAACAGTGAAGACTATAGAAACGCAAGAACAGAAAAATACACAAACACAATATATGCCAAACCTGGACAATTTGTCTTCAGTCTCTTGACACAGCTCCTCACTTCCATCTCAAACTCTTGATTGGGTCATTACATTTTAGCTCAGTATGAACTTCCTACATTTTTATGAAAATACAAATATACAGAAAGGGTAGAGACCTACAAGATGAATTAAGTACAAGTGAAAAATAAACAACATTACAATAAATGTCTTACCCTCACTTCAGTTGGTCCTCCACTCTACAACCTACAGCACAGACTGACAGTCCTGTGCAGGATCAGCCTGTGGGCTTTCATACTTATGGTCACAACCACTGACAGGAAGACTAACAACCAGGAATAGAATTCAACAAACAACCAAGTCTCAATATAATACACTTTCTGTACATGCCCTAATCCACAAATTATCATTTAATAGCCATGAAAACATACTGTATTTGCTCAATGAAAAACAATAAAAACAATAAAATAAAATAAAAACATTCCCCTTCATCTTCTACACTTGGTTTCTCCCAACTTCCAAGATGCACCACAGCATGGATATAAAAGTTCATTCCAGAAGCTGTTCTGGTTTTCCAACTGGTTCTAGCAAGCTGTCATACTGGGCGGTTTTCTGCTCATTTGGCATGTTTTAATAAAATTCTGCTAAGTAAAACATGCTGTATAAGTTCATCTGTACAAAGATATACTATTGTGTTCAAGTTGAAATTTGGAAAGATCCATAACCTGATTAAAAAGGTTGGGATATTTATATCTACTACTTTTATCTTTTTCCTTCAGTCAGGCTGATGTGCCGATGTCTCCAGGTCTTCTGCCATGTGCTTTCTCTGCCAGGATTCATATGAAAGGTAGTTTGAAACTTTCTTTTAATTACAATTTTAAATAAATTGATGTTTGATAATGTATCAGTCAAAGCCCATAATGTGTTTTGGATGAACTATAACACAGAAAGCATTAATTATATCTTGTTGAGCTGCTGAGATTTTGATTATTAATCATTCAAACCCCCTTCTATATTCTGGTCTTTTGCTATGAGCTCATCAATGTCCTGTGGTCCTCCGACCTTACAACAGCTTTTAAACAACAGGTAGTTTTTGTTATTCACAGCATTCAAGCATTTCGCATGTGATGCTTGGGTCAAAAAATTGTTGCACGACTCTAGGTCTCGCACCATGTTTTTAGTTCTTTTGTATTTGTATTTCTGAACCTCCACAGATATTGATATCACTGCCATTCAGCGGGTAACTGCTGACCATTTATTGACTGATGTTAGCACATTAGCACATTAGCTGTTGTGTGCGGTGTAAGATTCGTCACAAACTGACAGCTACTGATGCTCAAACTTTTAAACTGCTAGCTATTACACTTACACAGCTGACCACTGCAAACTATTTCTTTTACTGCTCTCAGTAGAAATAATGCAGCATTACTTGATCAGGGCAATTCTATTTGTAACAAAGACTTTACTGTTTGTAAAGGAGGAGCCTTTTTGCAAACCATTGTAAGTAATGTTAAGTGTTTAGAAAAATGGATACAGTTGTCTGTTGTGATATGACTCATTATATAATAAGCTACAGATTTAATATAATCCAGATGTGAGCTGACAGTTCTGGAAACCTTTCATTATTCCACATAATTTGGTAGTATCAGTCCTGCATATATTTAAGATTTCAGCCAGTGGAGCAAATTTTAATTGAACTCATTCATCTTCAAAAAGAGTATATCCTGAAGGCCTTGTAAGTTTTAACAGTAAAATGGATGCCAGCATATCCCGCATGGGATACACAACAGTGGAATTGCATGTTGATTATCTATAAGGTATTGGAATAGCTATCTATGTCTAAGCATTAAAGGCTATTGTGATTTGACACCAAGTTTATTGTGTAGTTATGGCATAAGACAATGAAAATGATTGTTCTTTTGTTTTATGTACACAACTTTAGGATAACCATCAACTCAAAGTGAGATGGAGCTCCTCACCATGGCAGTGTTCATTTACTCATTAACAGGGGAAGATCCACAAGCAGCGTCTGCAGGCCTTGACCTCGACATTTCCTCAACGTTTCTGAATGAACTGACTTCAGTTGCCTGAAAGAATATGTGTAAATTGTGTGGATGTTTGTAAGAAAGTGTAGTTGTATCATTGAATAATATTATTATTATAACTAATGTTACCCCAGCTTCACTTAGTCAAGTCAGTAAATATACTTTTACTTAGTAAAATATAATGCATTCAATCATCACATATTAAATTGAAAATAGTTCGCAAAACTTTTTTTCTTTTTACTTTTATTTACATACTGTCTGTTGATCATGTCCTGTAATCTGCAGCAAGTCCCAGGGACCATTTTCTAGTGAATGGTCACAGCATCTGCGAATCAGAGGTGACGTCTGCAATACATAACATTTTGGCAAGTTATGTATTTCTTCACAGAAAAAACCTGACATCAGAAAAGTTATGCTTGTCATTTCATGATTGTTAAACCAAAAAAGAACCAAAGATTTACCATATATTTTATTTGTTTCACCCTGCTTAATGTTTATGTATAAAAGTATACATTTACTGATATTTTTAGATTGTTTATTAACACATACAAAATGATAGAACACAAATAAATGATAGTGGGTTAGGGTTAGTCATTAGAATCCAGATAACCTTGCTTGGTGGTGGGGGGGTTAAAGAAGAGTGTACATATAAAGAAAAGTTCAAAGTTAAAGGAATAGATGTCCACAGGTTTGTGTGTGTTTGTGTGTGTCTGATGCCTTTATGTCTGATGCCTTTATGTCTGATGCCGTTTAGTCTGATGCCGTTTAGTCTGATGCCGTTTAGTCTGATGCCTTTTAGTCTGATGCCTTTTAGTCTGATGCCCTTTAGTCTGATGCCTGTTTGTCTGATGCCATTTCATACGGTGCCTTTGTCTTCTGCCTTTATGTCAGAGTGTTCAGTGTTATTGATGCTTATTAACACTAGCTTTAGAAAGTTTGGTTTCATTTTTTCCTGCTCCACAACCAGCTCACTTCTTCTCCTTCTCTTCAAACTGGTCTTAATTCTCTCTCCTAGCTCCTGAAGATCCTTGGTCCCCCAAAGGCTCCAGCCAGTCCATTTCTCTCACCAGCTCCTTTTATTACGTCTGCTTTGTCTGAGAGGCCCTTGGTGTCTGAATAAAAAAAAATAAACAAACAAACAAACAAACAAACAGGTTAACAATCATGGCTAGCCAAATTATACAAATATTTATAAATTAAACCTCAACGCACAAGGGAAAGGAAAATGTGAACATACCAGTAATGTTCAGCCTCTCCATTTGTAGATTGAAGAATGCAGCCTGGAGTCCTGTAAGTTTCTCCTGTCGTGTGTGCCTCAGTCTTGTGTAGGGCCTTAGTTTGGCAGCTAGTTCGGGTTCCAGATCGTCTAGAGACTGGGCCAGCATGCACTTGTGCAAAGCGGGCTATCTCTGAAGTCCCGAGAAACTATCTTGCGCAAGAGGCAGACTCTGCAGGTCCATGGAGATCTCAATGTCGCGTCCCACATCTGGAACCTGTGTGGATAAAAGTGCTTCAGCTGGGTCTGAGTTCTGGTAAGGGACGGATTCAATGGAAATTGTTGCTGTCAACACCGCATGCTGACTAGGGCTGATCGGAGATGAAGCCACACTCTGCAGGTCCAGGAAGGTCTCCAATTCTTGTCCCACATATGACATCTAGGTGGATGAAATTTCTTCAGCTCGGCTCAAAAGGTCATAAGCATGGTGTGTCGTTAGCACATGAGGAGGAAGTAGAAGAAGCCACAATACCGCAGACCTCCACTTCCATTTCAGTGATCCTCGAAGCCAGCCCGTCAAGTTTCCTAACCACAGCGTCCATCCTCTTCGTCACAGATTCCCCCATGTGTTTATCTATCTATCTATCTATCTATCTATCTATCTATCTGTCTGTCTGTCTGTCTATCTATCTCTCTATTTGTTTAGAGACTATTTCAGATCTGACTGATGGATCAGGGTTAGGCTCAGGGTCAGCAGGGTTAGGCTCCGTCTCCTCCAGCCCCTCTTGAGCTCTGGGCTTAAGTCTCAACTTGATCCTTCAGAATTAGTCAATTACAGGCCGATCTCAAATCTGCCTTTTCTGTCAAAGATATTAGAAAAAGCAGTGTCCTCACAACTGTGTTCCTTTCTTGAAAGAAATGATATCTGTGAGGATTTTCAGTCAGGATTTAGACCGCACCATAGTACTGAGACAGCTCTCATTAGAGTTACAAATGATTTACTTTTATCATCCGATCGTGGTTGTATCTCTCTATTAGTGTTACTTGATCTTAGTGCTGCATTTGACACAATTGCCCACAACATTCTTTTAAATAGACTAGAAAACGATGTTGGCATTAGTGGAATAGCACTAGCATGGTTTAAATCATACTTATCTGACCGTTATCAGTTTGTAGCAGTAAATGAAGAGATGTCTTATCGATCACAAGTTCAGTATGGCGTACCACAAGGCTCAGTACTAGGACCGCTGCTGTTCACTCTGTACATGCTACCATTAGGACATATCATTAGGAAACATGGAATTAGCTTTCACTGTTATGCCGATGATACTCAGCTGTATATTTCTTCAAAACCTAACGAAACTTACCAATTCACAAAATTAACGGAATGCATAGCTGATTTAAAAAATTGGATGACTAGTAATTTCCTACTACTAAACTCTGAAAAAACAGAGATTCTAATTATTGGACAAAAAACTTCCACACGTAATAACCTAGAATACTGTCTAACACTTGATGGCTGCTCTTAAGTCTTCGTCTTCGGTTAGGAACCTGGGTGTGCTTTTTGATAGCAATCTTTCATTTGAAAGTCACGTGTCTAGTATCTGTAAAACCGCATTTTTCAATCTTAAAAATATATCTAAATTACGACATATGCTCTCACTAACAAATGCGGAACAATTAGTTCATGCTTTCATGACATCAAGACTAGATTATTGTAATGCTCTACTGGGTGGTTGCCCTGCACGCTTAATAAATAAACTACAGCTGGTCCAAAACGCTGCAGCTCGAGTTCTTACTAGAACCAGGAAATATGACCATATTAGCCCGGTTCTGTCAACACTGCATTGGCTGCCTATTAAACATCGTATAAATTTTAAAATATTGTTGATTACTTACAAAGCACTAAATGGTTTAGCTCCGCAGTACTTGAGCGAGCTCTTAACGCATTATATTCCTTCACGTCTATTGCGATCTCAAAATTCGGGCCAGTTGATAATACCAAGTATATCAAAATCGACTGCTGGCGGTAGATCCTTTTCCTATTTAGCACCAAAACTTTGGAACAGTCTTCCTACCATTGTCCGGGAAGCAGACACACTCTGTCAGTTCAAAGCTAGACTAAAAACACAGCTCTTTGACCTAGCATACACATAATATATTATAGACTTCTGTAATTCAATGTTAGGCTGCATAGATTAGGTCAGCCGGAACTGGGAACACTTCCCTTAAATCCTGATGTACTCGTTACATCATCATAAGAAGAATGGCATCTACGCTAATTTTAGTGTCTTTGTTTATCCCGAGGTTTTCCCGCAGCCTGCCGGATCCAGGCCTTATCCAGATCTGACTAGGAGCTTTGCCTGGACACGATGACAACGCAGTGCTGAAGTGCCAACTAGCCTCTCCCTATGGAGGATCCCTTTCCCACTCTACAGATAAAACGTTGTGATTCCGGTTCGCGTACCCACCCCGAAGTGATAAAATAAAACAAAATTCTGTATCAAATTACAGTTACTGTAAATCCGGCCTCTAGTTCATAAACGCCAGAGGAGAACTGGCCCCCGACTGAGCCTGGGTTCTCCCCAGGTTTTTTTTTTCTCTCCATTAGGTCACCTGATGGAGTTTTAGGACACCAGTAGGTCACCGGATGGAGTTTTAGGACACCAGTAGGTCACTTGATGGAGTTTTTCGGTTCCTTGCCACTCTTGCCTTTGGCTTGCTCAGTTGGGGATATTCAAATGAATTAACCAAGCATTTATACCATTGATCAGCCCTACCAAACGTGGATGTTTTTTCCACTAAGAAACAAATATTGTTATGTTATTTGATTGATACTGTGAAGCTGCTTTGATGCAATTTATATTGTGAAAAGCGCTATATAAATACACTTGACTAGATGTTTACAGGAGTGCTACACGATTAATCATATCGCAATCACGATGTCAAGTGTATGCGATTATATGACGCAAAATGCTGCGAGTTTATATTAAATAAATAACTTAGGACTGTTAACGCAATTAACGCAGCATCTGTTAATTTTTGGCATCCTTTGGCTAGTGTTATAATATATAGTATTATATGATCCTGGTCTTATTCTTGTAAATGCTTTTTTAAACCATTCAAAAATTATAAAGGTACAAGCACTTCTGGAAGAAGTCAGAAAAAGGTTTTCTTTAATCGTTCCTTTTAGCATAAATCTACTGTTAATCTTCCCAGGTTCAACAGCAACAGATTGAGCTGTTCTTTACCTCTAACCCTTCTGTTCATTCGTCTGTAGTCCTTCACTATTTCATTCATAAAACCTTGAAGGTTTTTGCGGTGAAAAATCACTTGTCACACATACAGATACAGCACACAAACACTGTATATAAGATTAAATAAGTAAATAAAATCAGTTTACAACAGTACATTCAATATTATACAAACATGGTAATAGGCAAAAATAAAAATCAACAACGCATTAAACTAACATTCCTCATGATTACAGGAACGGTGTCGAACATCAAATCGGTACAAATAATTTAATTTCAAATTCAACATTTTGAGATCAGCTGACCACAGACTACTAACTAATCAGAGAGAACTACGGAATGCACAGCATTGCTTTGTAAAAATAGAAAAATGTAAAAACAGGTCTCTTGCTGTTTGATCTGCTGATGCTGGTGTTTGTGCTCATGTGGGCCGCTGAGAGTCGGATCTTCTTTAAAGGCAGAGTGAAAAACAGACATTAAAGAGAAGAATAGACAGGAGCGGAGGAGAGAGTCTTCCAGCATCAGATCGGCTTCGTCCATTCAGCCGGTTCCTCTTATTGGTGGGCGTGTCTCGGGGGCGGAGCCTGTCAGCAGGAGTGTCCTGGGGGCGGGGTCTGTCAGCAGGAGAGGAGGAGCTGTAACTGGGCCAGTCGTCACTGAACCGCTCGCCCGCTTCACCTACACCTCCAGACCCACTGCCGGCCTCCACATCACCTGCACACACAGCGGGAACTCTGGTGTTTATATCACAGTTCATTAATTCCTACAGCATAACAATAGAAATTACTCAAAGCAGTTTCACAGATGACAGAAAAATAAAGAAGATGAAACTGGTGTAAGTAGTGAAGAAAAAGTGCATGAGAACATGTACCCTGTTTCCCTTAGTGTTGTTAAACCAAGCGCACAGTTGTCAGTCATGTTATGTGTTACGACAGGATAAAAGCACAGAGACACTCACTGTCGATGAAATCTGCGTCTCGTCCAGCCTGAGCGAGTCTCAGTCTGTTTACAGCCACTCGCAGCTCCATGATTAACCGTCGTGTTTTGACATCTGGCCGAGCAACATCCACCTCCAACTCAGGGTTATTAATCTGATTCACCAGACCGTCAGCGGTAACAGACGGCAGGTATCTGCAGAACACACACACACACACAAGTCATGTCAAGTCAACTTAATTTATATAGCGCTTTTAACAATGTAGATTGTTTCAAAGCAGCTTTACAGAGGTAAACATAATTTAAGGTAACAGATATTGTTTTTGCTTTATAGCGGTTCTTAAATAATGTTATTTTCCAGCTAAAGTTAGTTTTGATTGCTTCTTCTTATGATGTAATGAGTACATCAGGATTTAAGGGAAGTGTTCCCAGTTCCGGCTGACCTTATCTATGCAGCCTAACATTGAATTATAGAAGTCGATAATGTATTATGTGAATGCTAGGTGAAAGAGATGTGTTTTTAGTCTAGCTTTGAAATGACAGAGTGTGTCTGCTTCCTGGACAATGTTAGGAAGATTGTTCCAAAGTTTTGGTGCTAAATAGGAAAAGGATCTACCGCCAGCAGTCGATTTAGATATTCTAGGTATTATTAACTGGCATTAGTGCTTTGTAAGTAATCAGCAATATTTAAAAATGTATACGATGTTTAATAGGCAGCCAATGCAGTGTTGACAGAACCGGGCTTATATGGTCACACTTCCTGGTTCTGGTAAGAACTCGAGCTGCTGCGTTTTGAACCAGCTGTATTTTGTTTATTAAGCATGCAGGGCAACCACCCAGTAGAGCATTACAGTAATCTAGCCTTGATGTCATGAACACGTGAACTAATTGTTCTGCATTTGTCATTGAGAGCATATGGCGTAATTTAGATATATTTTTAAGATGGAAAAATGCGGTTTTACAGATACTAGACACGTGACTTTCAAATGAAAGATTGGTATCAAAGAGCACACCCAGGTTCCTAACCGACGAGGAAGACTTAACAGAGCAGCCATCAAGTGTTAGACAGTATTCTAGGTTATTACGTGTGGAAGTTTTTTGTCCAATAATTAGAACCTCTGTTTTTTCAGAGTTTAGTAGTAGGAAATTACTAGTCATCCAATTTTTTATATCAGCTATGTATTCCATTAATTTTGTGAATTGGTAAGTTTCATCAGGGCGTGAAGAAATATACAGTTGAGTATCATCGGCGTAACAGTGAAAACTAATTCCATGTTTCCTAAAGATATCTCCTAATGGTAGCATGTACAGAGTGAACAGCAGCTGTCCTAGTACTGAGCCTTGTGGTGCGCCATACTGAACTTGTGATCGATAAGACATCTCTTCATTTACTGCTACAAACTGATAACGGTCTGATAAGTATGATTTAAACCATGCTAGTGCAATTCCACTAATGCCAACATAGTTTTCTAGTCTATTTTAAAAGAACGTTGTGGTCAATGGTGTCAAATGCAGCACTAAGATCGAGTAACACTAATAGAGAGATACAACCACGATCGGATGATACGAGCAAATCATTTGTAACTCTAATGAGAGCTGTCTCAGTACTATGGTAAATTATAAAAAAAAAAAAGTCTAAATCCTTACTGAAAATCTTTACAGATATCATTTCTTTCAAGAAAGGAACACAGTTGTGAGGACACTGCTTTTTCTAATATCTTTGACAGAAAAGGCAGATTTGAGATCGACCTGTAATTGACTAATTCTGTAGGATCAAGTTGCGTTTTTTTAACAAGCGGTTTAATCATAGCCAGCTTAAAGGCTTTTGGTACGTATCCTAGAGACAAAGACGAATTAATGATATTTAGAAGAGGATCTGTGACCTCTGATAGCATCTCTTTCAGTAGCTTAGTCGGTATAGGGTCCAACATACAAGTTGTCGATTTAGATGAATTAACGAATTTGCAAAATTCTTCCTCTCCTAAAGCAACAAATGAATCAAATTACTACTACAATGCACTCCCTGATGCGATGCTGTAGTAGACAGTTGCATTGTTATCATTTTCTCCCTGATATTATCGATCTAAGTGAAGAAGTTCATAAAGTCATTACTGCTGTGTTGCTTGGAAACTTCTGTGCTTAAAGCTTTCTTTTTCGTTACTTTAGCCACTGTTTCAAATAAATACCTAGGATTATGTTTATTCTCTTCTAATAGGGTTGAAAAATAGGCAGATCTAGCAGCTTTTAAAGCCTCTCTGTAAGCAATCGAGATCTCTTTCCATGAAATCCAAAATACCTCTAGTTTTGTTTTCTTCCAGTTGTGCTCCATTTTTCTGGCTGCTCTCTTAAGGGCCTGAGTGTGAGTGTGAGTGTGAGTGTGAGTGTGAGTGTGAGTGTGTGTGTGTGTGTGTGTGTGTGTGTGTGTGTGTGTGTGTGTGTGTGTGTGTGTGTGTGTGTGTGTGTGTGTGTGTGTGTGTGTGTGTGTGAGAGAGTGTGCTCGTTGTACCACAGCGTTGGACTATTTTCTTTAATCTTCTTTAAGCTCAACGGAGCAACTGTGTCTAAAGTGCTGGAAAAGAGTGAGTTAAAAGTTTCTGTTGCAATATCAAGTTCTTCTAAGCTATCCGGGATGCTGAGATGATGAAACTGATTAGGAAGATTATTGATAAAGCAATCTTTCGTGGTAGAAGTTATAGGTCTAACATATTTATAACACAGAGTCTGCTTTGTAGCCTTGGCTAAATGTAATTTACGTGAGACTAGATAATGATCTGAGATGTCATCGCTCTGCTGCAGAATTTCAACGGCATCAACATCTATTCCATGTGATAATATTAGATCTAGAGAATGATTACGACAATGAGTCGGTCCTGACACGTGTTGTCTAACTCCAATTGAGTTTACAATGTCTTTAAAAGCCAATCCCAATGCATCTTTTTCATTATCTATATGTATATTAAAATCACCAACAATTAGTACTTTATCTGCAGCCAATACTAACTCTGATAGAAAGTCCGCAAATTCTTTGATAAAATCTTTATGGTGCCCTGGTGGCCTGTATACAGTAGCCAGCAGAATTCTCAAACGTGATTTATCGTTTACACTATATAATTTTACATTAAGCACCAACACTTCAAAAGAAGTATATTTAAAAATAGATTTCTTAGTGGTTTTGAAAATATTACTATAAATTACAGCAACTCCTCCCCCTTTGCCTTTCAGACAAGGTTTAGGTTTATAACAGTAATCTTGTGGGGTTGACTCATTTAAAGTAATGTAATCGTTTGGTTTTAGCCAGGTTTCTGTCAAATACAGCACATCTAGATTATAATCTGAAATCATATCATTAACTATGAGCGATTTTGAAGTAACGGATCGAATATTCAGAGACCTAAGCTTTGTCATTTGCTCATCTGTATTATATCTGTTTTTTATTTGTTAAATTTTTAACCTTAGATGGGTTTGGACGTTTTTTGGATTTCCAAATTTGGGGAAGAGACACAGTCTCTATATGATGATATCTAGGTGAAAGAGGCTCTATGTGATGGGATTTATCTGACCTTGGTGAAGCGAGGCCGCTAGCAGACGGTCGGTTTAGCCAGTCTGGTTGCTTCCTGACCTGAGCCCCAGATTGTCATGTTTTAGCTCTTTCAGACTATGAGCCAAATTACTAGAGAGAAGAGCAGCACCATCCCAGGAGGGATGAATACCATCTCTTTATAACAGGTCAGGCTTACCCCAAAAACTTTTCCAATTGTCTATGAATTCTACATTATTATGCGGACACCACTCAGACAACCAGCGATTGAGTGAACATAATCAGCTAACTATCTCATCACTCCTGCGAACAGGAAGGGGGTAAATGCTACTCGTCACACACTGTTCAGCTGAGGTTCAGTATTCACTCTCTCACCGGCCGCGCGTCTGTCCGTTCCAGCAGCGATCCTCATTGGTGACGTCTGCAGACATGTGTTCATCATTACAGATGGTGTGAGGCAGCGCTACCCAGAATCCCCTCATGGGCCTCAGACGCTCCTGCAGCTCCTCCACCTGCACAGACACGATCAGGGATCCGATCAAACACACAGTTCATTAAAGGGCACCTATTATGCCCCTTTTACAAGATGTAATATTGGTCTCGGGTGTCCCCAGAATGTATTTGTGAAGTTTCAGCACAAAATACCACACAGGTAATTTATTATAACCATTTGAAAATGTCATTTTTGGGGCCTGTTTTAAAAAGAGCGGTTTTGGTGTGTACCACCTTAAATGTAAATGAGCTGCATATCCCCGCCCTGCCTTCGGATGAGGGCGTTACTTTTATACGGCAATAAACAGTCGGTAGAAGAACAATGGCTGAGAGTGAGAGACCCGCTGTTTTGTATGGCATTCAGCCGTACATTTTTGAACTGGAATCATCAGACCCAGATGATGAAGAGACTCCGGCAGAAGAAACACAAATAAGAATGGACTAGGACGTCTCGGAATGGTTATTTGATACATTTATGTACTTATAGAGTTGTAATCGCGTCCCCTTTGCAATTATGGATGTGCAACACACACACAGACACACAGACACACACAAACTGTGATAATGTTGGCGCAATTGTTTGAAACTACAAACACAAATACTGTGATAACGTTTGCAACGTACAAATGAAATTACATTTATGCGAGGGACTGTATTGCGAACAGTATCAACGATCCACACTTGAGGATTAACTTTGAAGCAAGACCTGCTTTGAATTGACCCTCGTTCACAAAACAGTCATTCAGAAAATGATTCGCGCAAACATAAACGTATTTTGGAAGTTTAAGTGGCGCCTTTCCTTCGTAAATAAAATCCATCCACTGCGTTTTCAGTGGCTCTGATGTCGGAAGTAAGTGAAAACTACTATGTACATTATTACATCCCACAACAGAACACTTATGTTTCTTAGGAGACATTTTCGACAAGGCAGCACAAATCGTCAGATCACCGGCTGTCATTGAAACAATGGAGGATGGTGTACAGATCACCGAGGGCCGGATCTATGCCAAAACCACAGTGTCAATCAAACCACGTCGGTGGGGCTTGCGCAATTCTACGTCACATTGCACCGAATCTTAGAACAGCTCGTTCTGAGACAGTGCTTATGATTTATTCAGATTGTAAAGAAACCACTGGGTGGATTTTTATCATTCTAGTGTGGTTTAGCTCACACACTGCCAACACACATTTATGTTGAAACACCATGTAAAAGTGAATTTTGCATAATAGGTGCCCTTTAACCCTAACCCTCCACAGACATGATCAGAGATCCGATCAAACACACGGTTGTTACTTCCAAGGACGTATTTGTTTGTTTTCTTCTTTCTCCCTATTTTTCTCTCTCTCTACTTCCTATTATTTGGGAAGCTAGTATAAGCTAGCATTTTGGCCTCACTAGGTGAGGGTGTTGGGAAAGAATCTGAGACTGCTGGCTTTGATTCTGTTCTCAACATAGATTCTAAAGATTCTGGTTCTGATGCTGTTTTGGCAATTAAGCTGCAAGAATTAGATCATCAATTAAAACGACAAGAATATGAGGCTCAGCGCATCAGGCTTCAAGAATGAAATGCCAATAGTAGATTCTAATCATAGTTCCTCTGATTCACCTTTCGAGTCACAATCTGATTTTGATGTCAGTAAATATATTCGACTCATACTGCCATTTAGAGAGACAGAAGTAGACTTATATTTTTGTGCGTTTGAGCGTGTGGCTGCAAGGCTACGGTGGCCTAAGGATGTGTGGGCTATACTTCTGCAATGCAATTTAACAGGTAAAGCCCAAGAGGTTTCAGCTGTGTTAACCATTGACCAATCTCTCAATTATGATTTAATGAAGGCTGCTGTGCTGCGAGCATATGAATTGGTGCCAGAGGTGCATCGCCAAAAGTTTAGATCTCAAGCAAAAACAGCCAGACAAACTTACATAAAATTTGCACGAGAGACAAAGACACTTTTTGAAAAGTGGTGTGTTTCTAGCAATATTACTACTTTTGAGCAGCTCCAGGAGTTAATCATGTTAGAGGATTTTAAATCTTGTTTTTAAAATGTTGTTGGTAATTTGAATGAACAGAAACGTATGCTGCTGTTATAGCGTAAGTGGATGAGTTTGTGTTGACGCATCGTAAAGTGCTTTCTTCAGGTTAAAAGTCAGTTATGTTCAGTTCAGTTATGGAGAGCTCAGAACCATTTCAGTCGTCTGCTCGTCTGTAGTTATACTGGTAGTGTTTTGACAACTGCAGTTATACTGCAGTTGTCAGTTGTCAAGCCCCTCCTGAAAAAGAGCAATCTGGATAAGACCATATTAAGCAACTATAGACCATCTCAAATCTTACTTTCATAGACAAGATCATTGAAAAAGTTGTCTTCAATCAGCTGAACAAATTCTTAAGCTCTAATGGATAGTTTGACAATTTCCAATCTGGTTTCAGATCACATCACAGCACAGAGACAGCGCTCATAGAAATAATAAACGATATTCGCTTAAATACTGATAAAGGCGAATAATCAGTGCTGGTACTACTCGACGTCAGTGCTGCATTTGACACTGTCGATCACAACATACTTCTTGACAGGCTGGAAAACTGGGTCGGGCTTTCTGGGATAGTCCTAAAATGGTTCAGATCATACTTAGAAGGGAGAGGTTATTATGTGACTATAGGAGAGCATAAGTCTGAGTGGATATCCATGACATGCGGAGTCCCTCAAGGCTCAATTCTTGCGCCACTCCTATTCAACCTGTACATGCTCCCAATGCGCCAAATAATGAGAAAGAACCAAATCTCTTACCACAGCTATGCAGACGACACACAGCTCTACTTAGCCCTATCGCCTAACGACTACAGCCCCATTGACTCCCTTTGCCAATGCATTGATGAAGTAAACAGTTGGCTGTGCCAAAACTTTCTTCAGTTAAACAAAGACAAAACTGAAGTCATTGCGTTTGGAAAACCAGATGAAGTTCTCATGGTGAATGCATACCTTCATTCTAGGGGTCAAACAACTAAAAACCAAGTCAGGAATCTTGGTGTGTCTCTAGAGTCAGACCTTAGCTTCAGTAGTCATGTCAAAGCAATAACTAAATCAGCATACTATCATCTGAAAGATATTGCAAGAAGTAGATGGTTTGTTTCCAGTCAAGACTTAGAGAAACTTTTGCATGCTTTCATCAACATCAGGGTGGATTATTGTAATGGACTCCTCACTGGCCTTCCCAAAAAGACCATAAGACAGTTGCAGCTCATAAAGAACGCTGCTGCCAGGATTATGAGCAGAACCAGAAAATATGAACACATCACACCAGTCCTCAGGTCTTTACATTGGCTCCAAGTTACATTTAGGATTGATTTTAAAGTATTATTACTGGTATATAAATCATTTAATGGCCTAGGACCTCGATACATTGCAGATATGCTCACTGAATATAAACCCAACGGATCACTCAGATCACTAGGATCACATCAGCTAGAAATACCAAGGGTTCACTCTAAGCAAGGGGAGTCTGCTTTTAGCTACTATGCCAGCCGCAGCTGGAACCAGCTTCCAGAGGAGTTCAGATGTGCTCCTACAGTAGTCACTTTCAAATCCAGACTCAAAACACATCTGTTTACCTATGCATTTACTAAATGAGCACTGTGCCACTGCTCGTCCGACTGTTTTTAATTTAATTTTTTTATTATAAAAAAAAATATCGATATCCGGAATAAAAAGGGATCTGACAACATTGTTGCAGATGCTCTGTCTAGAACTTATGTTCTAGGCAATTACGACTAGCTGTGGGGATTTAAGCAGCACCATTCCACAGAGCAGTGTGTGTGTGTGTGTGTGTGTGTGTGTGTGTGTGTGTCTGCAGATTTTGATTTATACTTTGTTAATTGCATTTCTTTAGTGTTATTGTGTTAACACTATTGTGTACAAGAAATTATTTTTGTTTTGTAAGTTACTTTTGTTTGTATATACTTCTGTTGTTTTCCTTTTCCTACTCAGTTTATATTGTTTATTCTTTGGGAAGGAATTAGTAGAGAGGTGGGTGCCATTTCCTTTCATAACTGGGTTTCTCTTGTTTAAGCTAGTTAGGGAGTTAGTGTATTCTTATTGTTTTCTGTTCTTTTTTGTAGCTTAGATAGTTTCTCCCCTAATAGTTAGAGGGTTTATGTTTGTTGTTTTGGCCGTGCCCCCTCTTGAAGCCTTGAAATCCTCCCACATTTGTTAAATGAAGAACTTGTTTTGCTATTGAGTTGTTTTTGGTCATTGTTAGGGCACTGGGTTTGGGAATCGAACCTTGCGGCCTCCACACATCACACCATTTTTAAATTGTTAGTTGTCCCTCCAAACCCTAGACAAAATAGGGGCGTAACACAGTTCAGTGGCTCTGGTTTTGTCATGTTGTCTCAGCGCCTCACCAGCCGGTCCAGGTTAGTTCCCGATGCGGTGGTGGGTTTCTCCTCAGAGCTGTAGCTTCTGAAGGCTGGTTTGCCATCGTCTCTCGCTCTAGATGAGCGTTTGCTCCTGGCAGGAGTCGGCCGAGGAATCCCACAGCCCTGAAAGACCTGAAACAAACACAAGCACAGTGAATGTATCTATGTAGTACATGCTGTACATCAGGCCAGCAATAACATCTGGTCCGCGCCCACAGCCAGATTATTCCGATAGCGGCTGGTTCTGAGATACATCTGTCATGACAGCAACAGTTACTCACGAAAACTTTGTCTTTAGTGATTTCGCCTTCAAAACAAAAGTATGAGAACTTATTTGCATCAATGTTTTATTTTGAGATTAATTAAGAGAGTTTCATTTGGAAAGTTCTGAAAAACATTCAAAGGAGTCTGCGGCAGATATCGCTTCGTTGCAGAGAAGACACACCGGCTTGGCATTCACAAAACTAGGTTGGATGAACGCATAGTTGTCTTTCCATTCTTCTTTGTGTACCCGATTTACACTGTCAACTTTCCTCTTTAGATTCTTTGGTAGTGCCATTTTCTCTCACCAGCTTAAATGTTTCTCTGCACACGATGTAATAGCGTACCTCCAGCATGCAAACAATAAAAAAAAAGCAGTTTACTTCGTGAGGATGCAAAGGAATAATTCTGAGTGTAAAAGTAGGCTACGTCAAATAATTGTTACAATAAGTTAGGCTCCATTGTGTAACAAGCAAATTAAAATTATACACATTTATTATTCACAATATGGAAATTGTAATAAAAAGTTTGTTAAGAGCATGACATTAATGGGCTTATTCAATGGGCTTATTTTTTTTTGTTAATTTTTATCCATTCCGCATCTCCCACATGTGTGTGTTAGCAAGGCTGTCTGTGTTGCAGTTGGTGAATGAAGACACTTTCCAGGTTACGTCTCACGACTGCTTTACTGATTTATCCAGTGTAAAACCCGGACACCGCCACACAAATGTGGCTTTTTGTTAATGACTGTCCTACTACAGGATTTAACACAGAGTAACAGATCACTACCAGTTAGAAAATACACTGTTAATAAAGGCCTTCTGTAGCAAACCGATGATACAGTAAAATAACCAGCTTTCAGGCAAACGAACATACGGATTCCGCTCAAGTGTAAAGCGCAACTTATGCGAGTAATGCGACGCACTGCTGATGTTACGCTCCGCCATGGCGCACTACACCACTTCTGACGAGGGCTAGTAGACTGTGTTTGGCCAGAAGCAATTTTACTTTGTAACATGTTAAATATGATTTATTTATTTTTTACACAAACTCATCGTTTTGCTTCAGAAGGCCTTTATTAACCCAAAGGGGCCGTTTGGAGTTCGGTTACGATGGATGGATGCACATTTTTGAGCTTCAATCTGTTGGCTGCAATCCACTGCCATTATAAAGCTTGAAACATATACTGACAGTCTTTCTTATGTACGGCTGCTGACGGCAAGTGTGATGTGTGTGACTGCTAGTTTCTGCATGTTGTACCTTTGCAGAGACGCTGAAGCTGTTCTCCTGCATGAACATGATGCCTTCAGACACCTTCACTGCGATGGAGTCCGTGGCCAGCTCGAAGTGAAACGGCCCGCCGAGCTTCTGCACCAGCAGCATCAGAGCGTCTACAGGTCAGCACACACACACACACACACACACACACATCAGCGTTATCCCCACACACACACATACACATCAGCGTTATCCACACACACACACGCACACCCACACACACACATCAGCGTTATCCACACACATATCAGCGTTATCCTCACACACACACACACACACACACACACACATCAGCGTTATCCCGACACACACACACTTTGTTCCTCAACACACTCGTCTCCATATCGGCGTGACTCCGGTCTTCAACCAGATGAACTGCATAATATGCTGAATGTTCTGATCCAGTCTGACCTCTGACCAGCGGTGGACAAGGTACACATACCATGTACTTGAGTTAAGGTAAAGATACTTAAGGTAAAATTTTACTCAAGTAGAAGTAGTCCTTTAAACATTCACCTGAGTAAAAGTACAAAAGTATTTGCCTTCAAATGTACTTAAGTATCCAAGTACTATGATTTTTTTATGGCTATAATGTACTTCTAATTTGTCACAAGACTCTTGCTAAACTCAGTCTATCTAAGTGAAGACTAATGTCACTCTTGGCACACCAATCTATTAATAAAATGACATTAATTAGTCATATATATATATATATATATAGATATGTATATTTGAATTGAATACATTTTTTGTGTGTTTAATTTTGGAGGGAAGGGGACTGACATAAGGTATAATACACTTACTGTATATATTTTTTCTCGAGCGTCTATGGTCATAATTATTAACATCCTAATGTTATGATACATTCACATAAACCTGCACAACGGCATTAAATATATATATAAATATATTTAAAAAAAAAAAAAAAAAAATATATATATATATATATATTCTGTGTTATGGGAGCAGCCAATTTCCCTCCAAAATTAAACACAAAAACGTATTAATGCAGTGTTTCTGTTCAATTAGTAGATATGCCAAGGCAAGTTCAAAACAAACCGCGCACGCTGTACTGTGATTGGTGGCTCGTTTGACCAGTTACATTTTTATCCATTCAAAAATAATAAATAAAAAGGAACGACTGATTTTGAAAATGTAGTAGAGTAAAAAGTAAGATATTTGACTTTGAAATGTAGTGGAGTTAAAATAAAAGTTTCCCCAAATTTAAATACTTCAGTAAAGTACAGATACGCAAAAAAGCTACTTAAGTACAGTAACGAACATTTACATTTACTTCGTTACTGTCGACCACTGCCTCTGACCTGTAATGCCTGAATCATAATCACACACGGTTGGCTCGTTGGCCAGAGCAGAACTGAGTGAGTCTGGTTTCTCACGAGGGTTTTTCTCCATTCTGTCCCTGAAGGAGTTTTGGCTCTGGTTTTGGTCTTGCTTAGTTCTGGACATTTAATATTCAGCAATATTATTGATCTCCTGCATTATATGAGAACTGAACTGAGCTGGACGATGACATCACGGTTGTTCTGGTTCTCCAGAGCAGCTATATACATATATATAAATAAACTAAATTAATAACTTTTTTACAACAGAAATGAAACATCACTGAACTTAAGCTGGACTGTGACGCTTTTTTCTCCTGGAAACAAACTTTTGTGCATCATTTTCCTGTTATCTCTGTAAAGCTGCTTTGAAACGACATGAAAGTAAATGTTGACAGAATGACAAACGAGATGTTTTTTTCTCACCAATGAAATTATTCCATTCCGAGTCTAAGTCGGCCTGATTGGCCAGGCATCCCTTCATGACGTTCAGGCACAGCGAATGGCAGGGCTTGAGTGACGGAGATCCACGACACAGCGGACAGAACCACTGCCGCATCAGCGCCCGCACACACTCCGGGCCGGCCGCCAGCTACACACAGGGTTACACACCGGGTCACACAGGGTCACACAGGGTCACACACACAGGGTCACACACACAGGGTCACACACACAGGGTCACACACACAGGTTCACACACACAGGGTCACACACACAAGGTCACACACACAGGGTCACACACACAGGGTCACACACACAGGGACACACACAAGGTCACACACACAGGGTCACACACACAGGGTCACACACACAGGGACACACACAGGATCACACACACAGGGTCACACACACAGGGACACACACAAGGTCACACACACAGGGTCACACACACAGGGTCACACACACAGGGTCACACACACAGGGTCACACACACAGGGACACACACAAGGTCACACACACAGGGTCACACACACAGGGTCACACACACAGGGACACACACAAGGTCACACACACAGGGTCACACACACAGGGTCACACACAGGGTCACACACAGGGTCACACACACAGGGACACACACACACAGGGACACACACAGGATCACACACACAGGGACACACACAGGGTCACACACACAGGGTCACACACAGGGTCACACACACAGGGTCACACACACAGGGACACACACACAGGGTCACACACACAGGGTCACACACACAGGGACACACACAAGGTCACACACACAGGGTCACACACACAGGGTCACACACAAGCTCACACACAGGGTCACACACAGGGTCACACACACAGGGACACACACACACAGGGACACACACACACAGGGACACACACAGGATCACACACACACGGACACACACAGGGTCACACACAGGGTCACACACACAGGGTCACACACACAGGGACACACACAAGGTCACACACACACGGTCACACACACAGGGTCACACACACAGGGTCACACACACAGGGTCACACACACAGGGACACACACAAGGTCACACACACAGGGTCACACACACAGGGTCACACACAGGGTCACACACACACAGGATCACACACACAGGTTCACACACACAGGGACACACACAAGGTCACACACACAGGGTCACACACACAGGCTCACACACACAGGGTCACACACACAGGTTCACACACACACAGGGTCACACACACAGGGTCACACACACAGGGTCACACACACAGGGACACACACAAGGTCACACACACAGGATCACACACACAGGGACACACACACAGGGACACACACAAGGTCACACACACAGGGTCACACACACAGGGTCACACACACAGGGTCACACACACAGTGACACACACAAGGTCACACACACAGGGTCACACACACAGGGTCACACACACAGGTTCACACACACACAGGGTCACACACACAGGGTCACACACACAGGGTCACACACACAGGGACACACACAAGGTCACACACACAGGGTCACACACACAGGGTCACACACAAGGTCACACATACAGGGTCACACACAGGGTCACACACACAGGGACACACACACACAGGGACACACACAGGGTCACACACACAGGGTCACACACACAGGGACACACACAAGGTCACACACACAGGGTCACACACACAGGGTCACACACACAGGGTCACACACACAGGGACACACACAAGGTCACACACACAGGGTCATACACAGGGTCACACACACAGGGACACACACACACAGGGACACACACAGGATCACACACACAGGGACACACACACAGGGTCAATGAGGATCACTCCACACAGGAATCTCATGAGATCATTACAATATTTGAAAAATAAATGTTTGGAAATCGAAAGCTGGCACTGCTTCTGATCATCTGCACATTCCACATAATGCCATGCCACACACCCGGTTTTCTGATCATGTTGTGTTTTGTTATTGCTCTTTGCGGTTGTGAGACCAGTTATGTGATTTATCAGTTCATTGTTATTGGCCAGCACTGAGAACCTTATCACCTCTGTCGCCTTGTTCACGAAGTCTCTGCCGGCGGCTAAACCCTGAACTAGCGCCCGCGCCGCGGTGAGCGCTCGAGAAACCTGACAATCACAGAGATGAGGAGGAGAATTATTATAGTAATGATGATGAGAAGTTAAGGTGATGGAGATGTGGTCACACCAAATATGATAACTATAAACAGAGTTTCAATAATCGCTCTAACTGTAAGAGAACAGCGAGTCACACCACAACTATAACGAGGAACGATATCGCTGGAAGCACTTTAAGCTGATAAACGATAAAAACATTGACAGCAAATCATAATTCATCTTGCTTTAAAGAGCTCAAGCATTTAAAGAGACATATGACAGAACTCAGCGCACTTGTAATAAGCAGAGCGATATCGTCCGCTGGTGTGAACGCCCCTTTCATTCAATTTGAGATCAGAGAGTTATTTTAACTTTTCTGTTTCTCACAGTATTTCATGTTTTGAAATTAGAAGAACAACATGTGATCTTGTGAGAATGTGTGTCATCATAAGCAGATGAGAAATCTTTATCATCTTTCTACACATTTTGTTCTCTGTGGTGATGTGACCAGCACGCGTGTGAGAGGATACCTGTGTGTGCAGTTTCTGTGGCAGGGCTCCGAACGGCTGTAGTTGCTCGGCGTGTTTGCTGACACACTCCAGATACTCCTCACTGAACTCATACTGAGGGTTAACCAGAGAAAACATGCGCTCCACTAACCCTGCCCAAAACTCAGCCAGAACCTCAGACAGACTCACGGTGCGGCCTACAGACAGACAGGTCAGAGACAGACAGACAGAGTCAGGTCAGAGAGACAGACAGACAGGTCAGAGAAACAGACAGGTCTCAGAGAGACAGACAGACAGGTCAGAGAGACAGACAGGTCTCAGAGAGACAGACAGACAGTCAGGTCAGGGAAACAGACAGGTCTCAGAGAGACAGACAGACAGGTCAGAGAGACAGACAGACAGGTCAGAGAGAAAGACAGGTCTCAGAGAGACAGACAGAGTCAGGTCAGAGAGACAGACAGGTCTCAGAGAGACAGACAGACAGGTCAGAGAGACAGACAGGTCTCAGAGAGACAGACAGACAGGTCAGAGAGACAGACAGGTCTCAGAGAGACAGACAGACAGGGCAGAGAAACAGACAGGTCTCAGAGAGATAGACAGACAGTCAGGTCAGAGAAACAGACAGACAGTCAGGTCAGAGAGACAGACAGACAGGTCTCAGAGAGACAGACAGACAGTCAGGTCAGAGAGACAGACAGACAGGTCTCAGAGAGACAGACAGACAGTCAGGTCAGAGAGAGAGACAGACAGTCAGGTCAGAGAGACAGACAGACAGTCAGGTCAGAGAGACAGACAGACAGGTCTCAGAGAGACAGACAGACAGTCAGGTCAGAGAGACAGACAGACAGGTCTCAGAGAGACAGACAGACAGTCAGGTCAGAGAGACAGACAGACAGGTCTCAGAGAGACACACAGACAGTCAGGTCAGAGAGACAGACAGACAGAGTCAGGTCAGAGAGACAGACAGACAGTCAGGTCAAAGAGACAGACAGACAGGTCAGAGAGACAGACAGACAATCAGGTCAGAGAGACAGACATACAGTCAGGTCAGAGAGACAGACAGACAGTCAGGTCAGAGAGACAGACAGACAGGTCTCAGAGAGACAGACAGACAGGTCTCAGAGAGACAGACAGACAGGTCAGAGAGACAGACAGACAGAGTCAGGTCAGAGAGACAGACAGACAGTCAGGTCAGAGAGACAGACAGACAGAGTCAGGTCAGAGAGACAGACAGACAGTCAGGTCAGAGAGACAGACAGACAGAGTCAGGTCAGAGAGACAGACAGACAGACAGACACACACACACACACACCTGTGTAGAAGCGCCTCAGGTCAGTGAACAGCTGCTGGAACATGTGAGCGTTCTGTGTGTACAGGTGACCGTACGTGTGTGTGAACATCTCGTTCATCGATCTCTCCGCTACATCCAGCAGCTCACGGAAGAACTCTGACATCACAGGAGAAAAGCCTTCATCACACACACACAACCTCTGTTTCTGATACCAAAAAAACATATCACACATTACTAATAAAGCCTCACCATCAAGCCTGCGGTGTCTCTGAGTGAAGGTGGCGAGCAGGAAGTGGCTGGTGTCTCGGACCGCGGACAGGAAGTTAGCCTGGCTCTGCCGCGTGAGCGTGTCCTCCATCTCACTGGAGCAGCAGGTGTAGTCGCGAGCACACACACGCAGGTGTTCACCTGACAGGCACAGCACAGCTTAAACACACACACACTTCTGAATAAAGCAGCAGAGAAATCTGGCTGCATATAACATACATCAGACCAACAGATACAATCAATCAAAATATATACAGTATGTACTTTTTTAGGCACAATAGGCCTACATCTATATGCCCATACTAATATTATATACCAAAGCATTATTATATAAAACAGGTAAACCAAACAAAATTTCCACTGTGCTACATTTTACACTTATAACATTTCCAGCATCATTTTGAGTACTTCACATTATGTATTTTTTATATTGACTGTTTCTGGACTCGCAAATGAAAATGCTTGTAAATCTGCCAGTATTGAGATGACAGACGATCAGCTTCAGCAACACATTCATTACAGCCGAACATCATAATACTACACTAAAGGCCAATTTATACTTCTGCGTCGGGTGCGCGTAGTAGGTACGGCGTACCATACGCTGTACCCTTCGCCGTAACCTGACGCGCACCTCCTCAAAAATGTAACTACACGTCGCGACGACGCGGACCGCAAGATCTGTGATTGGTCGGCTTGGTAGCATCGCATTTCCTCCTACGCATTTCCGGCGTGTTCTTCTGCACCGCCCGCCATTTTTAAATTCTAAGTACAGCGAAAGAAACATGGAAATGGACCAAGTGACCGAGCGATTGGTTGAAGAGGTGAGGAAATACAGCCATCTGTATGACTCCTCTTCTGCCCAATACAAAGACTGCCAGATGGCAGCGAATTCGTGGAGAGAGATTTCCTCCAACGTCGGGTTGGATGTAGCTGATTGTATGAAGAGATGGAAGAACATTCGAGACAAGTACGTTCGCCTCCGTAAAAAACTCGCCACAAAGAGCGGGGATCCAGGAGGGAAAAAAGTCCTGGCGTTTTATTTATTCCTGTCTTGGCTGGCACCTCATGTGAAACACCGGCTTACGGAGTCAAACTTTGACGATAAGGTAAATAATGCACGTCCTTTGTGAACCTCTGTTGTGTTTAGGTTAGCTAACTTAACTAGCAATGCTAATGGAGTATTGATTTGTGCAAAAATAATGTCTCTGTGAAAAAAAATTAATAGGTTATAATTATATATGTAATGGGTTGTATTTATATTATATGTAATAGATTGTTATTATATCTGGCTCACAGATAATGCAAACAAAACAACGTAGCGTTTGCAATGTAGGAATATGCAGTATCCATAGCTCTGTGAATTAACACTGAATGCATCAACTTATATATATATAACTATTTGCTATTTCTTTCATAATCACAGGATGGGAGCGATTCAAGCTCACACTCCACTGGTTCGGCTGTTGTGAGACCTCCAGTCAACAACGATGAGCAACTACCAAGTTGTAGCCCCCATCACCAGCCAAGTCCACCATCCCCCCAGCCATCACCTACGACCCCCCAGCCATCACCTACGACCCCCCAGCCATCACCTACGAACCCACAGAGACTGAGTCAAGGAAACGACGAGAGTGACCGGTTTGGGAACACTGTGGCTGATATGCTGCGAAGGGTGCCGGAGGAGCACAGGGCACATGCAATGTTTGATGTGTCCAAGGTCCTGTTCGAGTGGCAGCAGAAAAAATAAACAATTGGGCCTACTTCTACAACGTTGCACCTTTTAATTCTCTGCACTATCTGTGAATAGTTTGCATATTTTAGTAATTAATGTAAGTACATTTGAGTATAGTTTGCACTTTTGCATCGATTCATATTTTGCTTCTTTGCACCTATTTGTGTTGTTAATATCATTTGTACATTTTTGTATATAGTTAGCACTTTAGCATTTTATTATATTTTGTCTGTTTGCACCAATTTTGCAGGTTATAGTTTTTATCTTTTGTGTTTTCTCTTGTGCATCTATTTGTATTGTTAATAATTGTAGATCATTGCACCTTAATAAGTTATAATTCATACCTTAATAATGTATATAGTTAGCACTTTCTATTTAAAAAAGATGGTCTGTTCATGCTTTTTGCACATTGTATTGTGCAGGTTACTGCAAATAAAGATTAAAGTATAGTTTGCCCATTTTTGTGTTTATTCCTTTGCATCTATTTATTATATAAATAATTTTAGACCATTGCACTTTTACATGTTGCACAATCTTATATATAGTTTGCCCTAAAAAAATATATATTCCTGCTGTTTGCACATTATATTGTGCAGGTTACTGTAAACGATAGAACAACACTGTACAAAAACTTGACTTTAAAACTGGTATTTATTAACATGGTTCAATGTAATTTATAGGTGCATATATTTTACACCAGTACAATTTACAGATCAAGTTGACCACGACACACTATGTTGTTCTGCCATGGCACAATTCCGTGGGGTGATTGAAAGAAGGCCATCAGGTCATTCCGCACACCAACTGCAGCTCTGGTGGAGCGGGCCCTTGAAAGGTGACGTGGATCTAGTGGTTCCAAAAGATTTGTGTCCCCTGACACCACTCTGCGCCACTCCCCTTGCTGAGGTGACCCTGTAGTGTCAGTGTCTGTGAAATTAGCAGGGATGTATCTGCTAACAGGTGTGGTGACCTCATCTGTGTAGGCCAGGAAGTTGTGTAAAACCGAACAAGCTTTTACAATGTCAACTGCTTTGTCTGGCAGACATTCCAGAGGTCGCCCAAGGATTCGCCACCTTGCAACCAAAATGCCAAATGCATTCTCAATCACCCGTCTGGCTCTGGAGTGACGGTAATTGTAGGTCTGCTTATCCATGGGCAGGTTCATCCCTATGTAGCAGAACAAAACAGAATTAATTGTCTGCCAATGCAGCTGTGATCAGGAATATATACAAATATGCATATACACAAAGTATTATTACATTAAATACATTTTGTCTGTGACATACCTGGAAAGGGACGCATGAGGTTGTTGTGTAGGGGGAATGCAGCATCACCAACTATCACATGTGGGATTTTGACTCCTGTTCCAGGAAGATTGGCTGGTGGTGGCAGGTTCAGTTTGTATTCAAGAAGCCTAGAACCAAATCGGCTCTCCTTGAAGACACCACCATCACTTTCCCGTCCGTATCCCCCCACATCCACCATGGTGAAGCGATACCTGGCATCACAAGTAGCCATAAGAACAATGGACTGTGCGCCCTTGTAGTTGTAGTAGTCGCTCCCAGCGCACGGTGGTGCTTTTATGTTGACATGCTTTCCGTCGACGCTGCCAACACATTTCGGAAAGTTCCACAGTCGCCAAAAATCAGCAGCAATATTTTCCCATTGGGCGACTGAAGGACAGGGAAGAAACTCTGGCTGCAGTGCTTTCCACAAAGATTTACATAACTCGGACACCATGGAAGACACTGTGCTTGACGACAGTTTGTAGCTAGCTCCTACAGCCTGTTGGCTTCCACCTGAAGCTAAAATACGAAGGGTGATTGCCAGTCTCTGCGTAATGTTTACAGGCATACTGTGCGTACACTGATGTACGATAAATGGCTGCACATGACGAACCAAATCATCGAATCTACTGGCCGAAATATCTGAAGTGCATTTCCTCGTCCATGTCTCTCAGTGGCCGGACAAGCACAGAAAATTCACCCTCCTTCTGCCTCAACCGGTTCACGGGCCGCACGCACCATCTCCTCCGACGTCTTCTCTCGTTTCTGCCTTTTAGTTTGAGTATTTTCACTAAAATTAACTGCTTTTCCACCTCGATAAGCTCCAACTCCAACATGATCCGCTCTCTTTCAGTCGCCATTGCTTGTAGTAACCTAAACTCAAAACAGCCGCGAGGAATCTAAACACAGTGGAACATTAAAACCCTCCGCCGCCAACTAGCGTTTCGGCGCTGTACTGCAGAGCAATGCAGACCTAAACGCAGAAGTATAAATGCTCACTACGGCGTACACTCGACGCAGAAGTATAAATTGGCCTTAACACATGAGCAGCGCACACACACACTCTCTCTCTCTCTCTGTGTGTCTGACACTCATTCACTCTCTCTCTCACACACACACACACACACACACACACACACACACACACACACACACACACACACTCTCTCTCTCGGGCTTCCGGTTTCTGTTGGTGTGAGAGAGTGGATGATTGAGTGAGTGGATGTGAATGGAGAGCTAGCTTTTATGCTTTTTTTGGCATGCTGCTGTGGTGATCTTTTTTCATATTTTCTTACGTGCATGATAAAGGTAAGACATCATTTATTTTCTTTGAATTGGGCGAAAAATAGTTGGAATAACAATTGGTTTGAATTTTCGTGGGTATGGCGTCCTCTGTGACGCTGCCTCTGTCCATGGGACACGGGGTTTGTTTTGTTACTGATCACTGTGTTACGATGGAAGAGGCTCTGCTTGCAGTTGGTGAACAGGTAGGTTTTGATAATATATCACGTGTCTCGACCGAACAAAGCTGCAGTTGTTTTTTTGAAAGATGAACGCTTGGTGCATGATTTGATTGAAAGTGGGGTATTTATCAATTATTTTTTTGTTCAAGTTTCGCCATTATCAGTGCCGTCTACAAGAGTAGTTGTCTCAGGTGTACCGCCTTTTATTCCGAATGAGTTGATTGAGCAAGAATTGCGTAGGTTTGGTAAATTTGCAAGTGGTTTTAAGACGGTGACGCTCGGGTGTAAAGATGCGTGTTTAAAACATGTCATCTTACTTTGCAGGCAAGTGTTAATGTTCCTAGATTCTCCAACACAGTCTTTGGATATATCCTTTAAGATAAAGCATGGAGGAGGATATTATACTGTGTATGCCAATTCAGGGAGCGTGAAATGTTTTGAATGTGGGGATGTGAGGATGTGAGGCACAAGCGTCTTGCTTGCCCGCACAGAGAACAAGCTGAACGCGCAGAGAACCACATTGAACAAATGCATAAAGCTGATGGGCAAGGTGTCACAGCTTCTAGTAGTATGTCCACTGCTCAGGGAGAACAAATGCATAGTGTAGTCAATGAGAATATTGAGACAAATCGAGAGGGTAAGGGAGATGATGGATCTTCGGAGCCATCAACTTCTGCTCAGAGCGCTGTGGTATTTTCAAAGGATGTAGAAATTACAGGGGAACAAATCAGTGAAATTGAAGCTACGGGTGAAAGTGTACCTATTGAACAGCATGCTCTTGTAGCATCTCAGGAGAAGGAAGTGACTACTTTGTTGAACGTTGGAAGTCAGGTGGAAAGTGATGCTGAAGAGATGGAGCAGGATGAGTCAGATGGTGAAGGATTTGATGGGTTAAATAGAGTGAAAGATTTGTATTCTTTGGAGGAAATTAATAATTTCCTGGATGAAACGTTTGGACAGTCAGTTAAGGTTGATGATCACTTTGCTGACACAGATAAATTTATTAGGTCGTGGTAATATTACAAAAGATGCTTAGTTTTGATTTGTTGGATGAACGGAAGCGGTATCGTTTGAGAAAACATGTCACGCCACTTAAAAAGTTTTCAAAGTCAAACAAAACAAGAAAAGGAAAAAAAGCTTTAACAAAAAATAAGTGATGTCAGCCTTGATCATGGTGCACTTTTTGTGTATTTTTTCTCTCTGTCTGTTCCTCTTTTTCTTTTTTTCTTTGGGGAGTTTAAGAGTGGGCTCTTGAATATGTATGGTGGGCGGGATAGACAGAAGAGAGAAATGGTTAAGGCGGTGGAAAAAATAAACAAACTAGATGTAATCTTTTTACAAGAAACGCATAGCACAATAAAAGATGAAGTTGACTGGGGTTTATCTTGGGGTGGTCACATTTTTTAAAATCATGGGAGTAATTTGAGTGGAGGGGTAGCAATACTTTTTTCTAGTAATTCAAAAATGAATGTTTTAAGTTCCTGTGATTTAGTCAAATGTCGAGGTCAAATGGTTAAAGCTAACATAGAGGGTTTAGTCTATTGTTTTATTAATATTTATGCCCCTAATATTGGGACTGAAAGAATAGATTTTTTCAATAATATAAAGAAAGCTCTTGACTTAAATGATCTTATTCTAGGTGGGGACTGGAATTGTACTGATGATTTTAACATTGACAGGCTTAGTGAGGATGAGAGGCTCAGATGGAAGAGTGAGTGCAGCAAGACTGGATAGATTTTAATTGTCACAAGGACTTAGATCAGAGTTAATCGATAGTGTAATTAGACCAGTTGGATTTTAAATTGCTCCAAGATGAAACATTTTGTGAGAATTTTAAAATTCTATGGCATAAGTGGAAAGAAAAAAAATTCTTTTGAGTTTTTAAATAAGTGGTGGGAAGTTGGAAAAGCTCAAATCAGATTTTTTTGTCAACAATATACTTCTTTTTCTTCTGTTATGTTAAAACAGGTCATAAAAGAAGTTGAGGAGGCAATAAGACAGACTGAAAATGGCCTTTTAAATGGTGGGGATGCCGAAAGTAATGACGCATTGAAAACAAAAAGAGTGGAGCTGAGTTCCTTGCTGCAAGAAAAAGTAAATGGGGCCCTCGCGAGGTCAAGATACAGTCAATTAAAAGATATGGATGCCTTAAGTACGTTTTTCTTCAACTTGGAAAAAACTAGTGGGAAAGACCAGCGCATGACATGTCTGAGATGTCCAGATGGGCATGTAACAACAGATGGAGGGGAAATGAGAAGGGGAAATGAGAAGATGCACCGCGTTTTTTTATACAGAGTTGTATGGCAAAGAACAATGTGATGAAGAATGTGTACAAGAACTCTTAGAAGGTCTGCCTAAACTTAAAGGAATTGAACAAACTGAACTGGATAAAGGACTAAGCTTGGAGGAACTCACTATAGCGGTCAATCAGCTGACCTCAGGGCGCTCACCTGGAATAAATGGACTCAGCATTGACTTTTTTAAACATTTCTGCGGGACTATAGGATCTGATGTTCATGAGGTCCTGATGAGCTCTTTTGAACAAAGCTTACTTCCAACCTCCTGCAGAAGAACTGTTCAAACATTACTTCCTAAAAAAGGAGGTCTATCTCATCTTAAGAACTGGAGACCTATTGCGCTTTTATGTACTGAATATAAAGTGCTTTCTAGAGCTCTGTCTAATAGGTTGAAGCCTTATATTGGCTTACTTGTGCATATGGATCAGACCTATTGTTTTCCAGATCGGACCATAATGGACAATTTACTTTTAATGAGAGATGTGTAAGATGTGTGCAAAGTTTATGATCAGAATGTCAGACTTTTATCCTTGGACCAGGAGAAAGCTTTTGACAGAATTGATCATGGGTTATACCAGTGGAAAGAGCTATAAAGCAAGGTTGTCCTATTTCAGGACAACTTTTTTCACTAGCTATTGAACCCCTTTTATGCTTTCTAAGGAATAACTTGAATGGGTTTAGGTTACCAAACTGCTACTTTGAGTCTCCTTTAGTTGTTTCAGCATATGCAGATGTGTAATGATGCAGCAAGGACGAAGCAGAGAGAGAATCCAAATGCAGCTAATTTAATAAAATTACAGGTGAAACAAAGGAACACGGAACTCAGGACAGAAACACTGAAGCAACAACATCAATGACAGACAAACACCAACTGAAGAACATGGGTATAAATACACAGGCAAACAAGCTAAACAAGATAACAAGGGGGCGTGGCTAATCAGAAACACATGGGGAGACTAATCAACAAAACAGGGAACAGCTGAAACATGAAAGGACAGGGGAACACATGACAGACAAGAACAAGATACACAAACACAAAACCCACACCGTGACAAGATGACATTACTATATTCATCAAAGATGTTGATGATATATGTACACTTGTAAAGGCTTTCAAGTGTTATGAGAAGGCTTCTTTATCAAAAGTCAACTGGGATAAAAGTGAAGCTTTACAAGTGGGAAAGTGGGAAGAGGAAAAGCTGCCTTGTTTAACTGGATGTTTGAAATGGGGGGGAAATGGTTTCAAAGTTTTTTTTTTTTTTTGGCACACAACAATATCAAGAAAAGAACTTGGAGGGAATAATTGAGAAGGTGGTTGCTGCTCCAGATGTCATACAGAGGACGTGTTTTAGTAATAAATAATTTGGTTGCTTCCATGCTTTGGCATAAATTCATGGTTTTAAATCCACCAGAAGCACTGATTAAAAGTTTACAGAGGAAACTTTTAGATTTTTTTTTTTTTTGGTCAGACTGTCATTGGGTTAGAGCTGCAGCCCTTTATCTTCCTTTTTGTGAGGAGGGTCAGGGACTTGTTGATTTGTCTTCACGTATTGTGACTTTTAGAACTTTAAAACTGCACAGAGATTTCTATATGGGGATGGGTTGAGATGACATGAAACTGCAAAGTTGCTTCTACAGAAGGCAGGGAGGCTGGGTTACAGTAAGCTACTTTTTTTGTTAAAAACTAAAGAAGATTTTGGAGATTTAACATCTTTCTATGATTCATTTTTAAATGCATAGCAGATTTTGAAGATTTCAAGAGATTCAACTGCATTGCCTGCAATGTGGCTCTTTGAAGAGCCTTTATTTTTTAATGATTTTATTTGTGTAAGGTCATTAAAGTCTGCCAGTCTACGTTCAACACTGAGAGAGGCAGGATGCACAAAGCTAGTCCATCTCTTTAGAGACATGCACACATCTCTACTTGAACTGGGTCAATTGTAAGATCTGAGAGATTGATTGAAAAAATAGTGGATGAGGTCTGTGAGTCACTGCCACAGTCACTGAAAGCTTTTGCCAGTGACAGTGATGTGTTGGGTGGGTGGGAGAAAGGGTGTGAATATGTTTTGCCATTACTTGAGGTTTCTTTAACAGTGGAAGAGGGGCTTGGCATAGAGAATAGTTTTCTTTCATTTTCAAATGTACAGCTGGGGTCTTTTGAAGAGCTGGGGAAGAAACAAACTTATACTCTGTGTGTGAAAATGCTCCATTTGAGATCTTAGGAGGAAATGAAACCATCAAGGTGGTTTGATTTTTTTGGCCCCGATCAGTCTGTGAAAGGCTGTTGGAGAACTCTGTATAAATTACAGATTGATAAAAGAACGGGAGATCCCCAATGGAGAATAATACATGGGGCTATAGCCACTAACAAACATGTAGCCCATTTAGATCCCAGTCAAGGGGTGGAATGTCTTTTTTGAACCCAAAATGAAACATTGGTTCATTTGTTATGTGGATGTTGTAGGTTAGGAGAGTTGTTTCATATATTAGAACAGTGGTGCTTGGTTTGGGGAGAATGTTTTTCTTTTTCTTTGTTTATTTTTGGACCAAAATATTCGTTTATTATGTGTTTGGAGTGGCTAAACTTTTTATATGGCTTTCAAGGAAACATATGATTCAGAATAGTGGGTCAAAAGAAGTCAATGGGGTCTTTTGGGATTATTAGTAGCTCGTCTTAGAATTGAATATGCTTATTACAAGTTGACAAATAGTTTATTGTTTCGTAGAAAAATGGTCTGTTGAAAATGTTCTTTGTGTTGTTGGTGATGGAGAAATTGTTTTATCTTTTTAATAATACAAAGTGTTTGTAAGATTGATGTTATAATGTTGATGTTTTTAGAATGTTAATTAGGAATTAAAGGATATTTTTCAAGCAATCTCTCTCTCTCTCTCTCTCTGTGTGTGTGTGTGTGTGTGTGTGTGTGTGTGTGTGTGTGTCTGACACTCACTCACTCTCACTCTCTCTCTCTCTCTCTCTCACACACACACACACACACTCTCTTCTCGCTCTCTCTCTCTCTGTGTGTGTGTGTGTCTGACACTCACTCTCACTCACTCACTTTCTCACACACACACACACACACACACACACACACACACACACACACACACACACACATACACGAGACACAAGCACACAGACACACAGACACAGAGAGTGAGGGTGTGTCTGACACTCACTGTGTGTGTGTGTGTGTGTGTGTGTGTGTGTGTGTGTGTGTGTGTGTGTGTGTGTGTGTGTGTGTGTGTGTGTGTGTGTGTGGGCTTACCGCTGATGCGCGCGTGCGGCGCGGTGTCCAGGCTGTGTCTCTCTCCGTAAACTCGGCGTGACTCTCCGCAGCTCCTCACGCCGGCCGCGACGCCCCACAGCGCGATCACACACATCAGCGTCATCTTTATCATCTTTACAAACGCGGAGTCGGCGCCGCGAGACACTTTATCAGTGATAAAATATGAGGAAAAGCGAATCTGCAGCGTCTCAGCTGAGAGCGCATCTCTTTGTCCCGGGATGATCGTGCGCGCGCACACACACACACACACTCACCAACCACCTCCCTAAAGAGCTTGTGTCTGAACAATAGAAACGCACACACTTTTTCTTAGTCAGATTTTTCACCTTTTATTCAGATCAGGCGTGTAATAATAAATCTGCAAATTCGTATTGAAATGATTCACTTTCATTTATGTGCGCTTTCATTTATGATCTCAACTGGACGAGTTAAATGGATGCGTAAAACATGATTTAATGAGTAGCTTTAACGTAATGTTTTGGATATGATTATTAATAAAAACTCTTTCATTTAATAAAATGAAACTGTACAGCATAGAAAATATTTAAATACACAATTCTGAACCCTACACGTTTTGCTCAATGGCGAGAATGCAATGTTAGTCTCAAAGTTTTATCCATATTATAATTATTATCAACATGCATAATACATCACTAACGTGTTTCTGCGAGATCAGGATAAATCACGTGACTCGCTGCTGCCAGTATTGATCGCTGTCAGCTGCTCTCATTTTCTAGTCAATAATCCAATACGCACCAAAAACAATACGAAAAAAAACGATAAGAAACATTTAGAGACTTTGCCAACGATAAAGAATGTAATAAATAAATGAAAAAATGAATCAAGGAGTGCACAAACAACGGTTGCTATGCCTTGTGCCAATGCAGGATTCATCCAATCGGACTTGACTCTGTTCAGGCATTGGCCAATTATCGTCCAGACGGCCAGAGTCACCAGCCAATCATTTTCCAGAGATGTTTCTTTGCCTAGACTGATGACCAGTTAGGAATTTGTGCGCGATCTGTCAGTCACAGTCAGATCAATAACTTCAAACTACAGTTTTTTCCGATATTGATCAATAATTGGGAATCTGCCAAAGTTGCCCATTACCTGATTCTGAGGTGAGAGACTTTCTTTGGACAGATTATCGAGTTTAAATTAAATTTTCTTCAAAGATTCCGATTTTGTGAGGTAAAAACGGAATTTGTCTTTCGCATGTTGGTTTTGCTTCGGTTTTAATTAATGTTGTAAACAGATGATTTGATCATTATTTTTGAGTGTAGAGGGATTTTTTTGCTCTGTTTGTCATGTTTTACTCATTAAAGGGCACCTATTATGCCCCTTTTTACGAGATGTAATATTGGTCTCGGGTGTCCCCAGAATGTATTTGTGAAGTTTCAGCACAAAATACCCCACAGGTAATTTATTATAACCATTTGAAAATGTCATTTTTGGGGCCTGTTTTAAGAAGAGCGGTTTTGGTGTGTACCACCTTAAATGTAAATGAGCTGCATATCCCCACCCTGCCTTTGGATGAGGACGTAACTTTTATTCGGCAATAAACAGTCGGTAGAAGAACAATGGCTGAGAGTGAGAGACCCGCTGTTTTGTATGGCATTCAGCCGTACATTTTTGAACTGTGGTTACACACTATACAAACAAGGTTTAAATTATACACAGACATCCTACGACGACGACAACAACTTTAGACGCATTTGTTGTTGAATTGGCTGACATCGACTGAAATGACTATGCTCAAAAATCATAAAATACACTTACTTCTACTGGAGGTGACGTTGGATCGCGAACAGTATCAACGATCCACACTTGAGGATTAACTTTGAAGCAAGAGCTGCTTTGAATTGACCCTCGTTCACAAAACAGTCAGTCAGAAAAGGATTTGCGCAAACATAAACGTATTTTGGAAGTTTAAGTGGCGCCTTTCCTTCGTAAATAAAATCCATCCACTGCATTTTCAGTGGTTCTGATGTCGGAAGTAAGTGAAAACTACTATGTACATTATTACATCCCACAACAGAACACTTATGTTTCTTAGGAGACATTTTCAACAAGGCAGCACAAATCGTCAGATCACCGGCTGTCATTGAAACAATGGAGGATGGTGTACAGATCACCGAGGGCCGGATCTATGCCAAAACCACAGTGTCAATCAAACCACGTCGGTGGGGCTTGCGCAATTCTACGTCACATTGCACCGAATCTTAGAACAGCTCGTTCTGAGACAGTGCTTATGATTTATTCAGATTGTAAAAAAAACACTGGGTGGATTTTTATCATTCTAGGTCGGTTTTGCTCACACACTGCCAACAGACATTAATGTTCAAACACCATGTAAAAGTGAATTTTCCATAGGTGCCCTTTAATTATTGTTCAATCACTGTAGATTTGAATGCCTGAGAGCAGTTTTAACTGATGAAGTAACAATAATCCGGAAGACTAAATGACGGTGAAAACTTGACCAAGACATTTAGCAAAAATGTAGTATATGAAGATTTGACTGGATTTATGAACGCCAGTGAAGCGACGCACCTGACACGTAACGTTAGGTCACATGACAAACGGCCAACATGGCGAATATTTTATGTAAGTTACTAATAAACTTACATTCATACTATAGAACATACTTTTTAGCTCTCGCAAAGTAAGTACTTATCCAAGAGAGCGTGCGATCCCGTGGCCTCATTGGATAGTAAAGTGTTCATCATATGCACACTTCAGAATCTCGCCGGAAGTAGTAACGTTAGGTCATCCGGGTATTTTTTGCCGACTCATTTATCAGAACTGTGAGTTTGGACCAGGTTTGGACCCACTCGTCCAGTCACACACTGCTTTCTGCTGACTCGAGGAAGATCGCGAGGCCTCTGTAGTAGTGAAGTATGCCATCTCATGCTGCCTACGTGATGGTTCACAAAATGCTGACGTTTATGTCAAGTAGTGATGGAAATTTAGATTAATCTCATTATTTTGGAGTACTTTCACCAAAAATATTTGTTCACTGTTCAGTGTTGTTACATGTTTACACCAGTAGGTGGCAACACATTAGCGTTTTTCATGTGTTATTATGAGAGAGTCAATGCAATCTGTAGTTTAATCTACACTAAGCATTTTCCTCACAAATAACAACAAATTATTTTTCCGTATTTATCAAGCTATACAAAAAAAACTATTATCATTATGTAAATGTAGTGTATTCAGTGTCATCAGTCACAAACACATTTATAATTCATCCATTCTGTCCTGGTTGTGAACGAGACTAACTCATACTCGAGCGAAAGAAATGCCCCTTTATGAACACTGACGGGTTTATGATCACTGACGAGTTTATGAACACTGACTGGTTTATGAACACTGACGAGTTTATGAACACTGACGAGTTTATGAACACTGACTGGTTTATGAACACTGACGAGTTTATGAACACTGACTGGTTTATGAACACTGACGAGTTTATGAACACTGACGGGTTTATGATCACTGACGAGTTTATGAACACTGACGAGTTTATGAACACTGACGAGTTTATGAACACTGACGAGTTTATGAACACTGACTGGTTTATGAACACTGACGAGTTTATGAACACTGACGAGTTTATGAACACTGACGGGTTTATGATCACTGACGAGTTTATGAACACTGACGAGTTTATGAACACTGACGGGTTTATGAACACTGGCGAGTTTAGGAACACTGACGGGTTTATGAACACTGACGAGTTTATGAACACTGACGGGTTTATGAACACTGACGGGTTTAGGAACACTGACGAGTTTAGGAACACTGACGAGTTTATGAACACTGACGGGTTTATGAACACTGGCGAGTTTAGGAACACTGACGGGTTTATGAACACTGACGAGTTTATGAACACTGACGGGTTTATGAACACTGACGGGTTTAGGAACACTGACGAGTTTAGGAACACTGACGAGTTTAGGAACACTGACGAGTTTAGGAACACTGACGGACTGACGAGTTTATGAACACTGACGAGTTTATGAACACTGACGGGTTTATGAACACTGACGGGTTTATGAACACTGACGAGTTTAGGCACACTGACGGGTTTATGAACACTGACGAGTTTATGAACACTGACGAGTTTATGAACACTGACGGGTTTATGAACACTGACGAGTTTAGGAACACTGACGGGTTTATGAACACTGACGAGTTTATGAACACTGACGGGTTTATGAACACTGACGAGTTTATGAACACTGACGGGTTTATGAACACTGACGGGTTTATGAACACTGACGAGTTTCTGAACACTGACGAGTTTATGAACACTGACGGGTTTATGAACACTGACGAGTTTAGGAACACTGACGGGTTTATGAACACTGACGAGTTTATGAACACTGACGGGTTTATGAACACTGACGAGTTTAGGAACACTGACGGGTTTATGAACACTGACGAGTTTATGAACACTGACGAGTTTATGAACACTGACGAGTTTAGGAACACAGAGGAGTTTATGAACACTGACGGGTTTATGAACACTGACGAGTTTATGAACACTGACGGGTTTATGAACACTGACGGGTTTATGAACACTGACGGGTTTAGGCACACTGACGGGTTTATGAACACTGACGGGTTTATGAACACTGACGGGTTTATGAACACTGACGGGTTTAGGAACACTGACGGGTTTATGAACACTGACGGGTTTATGAACACTGACGAGTTTATGAACACTGACGGGTTTATGAACACTGACGGGTTTATGAACACTGACGGGTTTAGGAACACTGACGGGTTTATGAACACTGACGGGTTTATGAACACTGACGAGTTTATGAACGACTAACGACTGATTCTAGAGTTATGTGCGTTTGAATATATGTGCGCAGGTTTGTAATTCCCTACAAATCATGCCTAAACAAACTACTTGCCTTGCCTATAAATTTGATACGGAATTTTATTTAAATTACACTTCGGGTTAGGTACGCGAACCGGATTCCCCACAGCACTTTATCTGTAGAGTGGGAAAGGATCCTTCATAGGGAGAGGCTAGTGGATTTCAGCACTGCATTGTCATTGGGTCCAGGCGAAGGTCCTAGTCAGATCTGGAGTGTGTGTGTGTGTGTGTGTGTGTGTGTGTGTGTGTGTGTGTGTGTGTGTGTGTGTGTGTCCAGGCGATGGTCCTAGTCAGATCTGGAGTGAGTGTGTGTGTGTGTGTGTGTGTGTGTGTGTGTGTGTGTGTGTGTGTGTGTGTGTGTGTGTGTGTGTGTGTGTGTGTGTGTGTGTGTGTGTGTGTCCAGGCGATGGTCCTAGTCAGATCTGGATACGGCCTGGATCCGGCAGGCTGCGGGAAAACCTCGGGATAAACAAAGACACTAAAATTAGCGTAGATGCCATTCTTCTTATGATGTAACGAGTACATCAGGATTTAAGGGAAGTGTTCCCAGTTCCGGCTGACCTAATCTATGCAGCCTAACATTGAATTATAGAAGTCTATAGTGTGTTATGTGTATGCTAGGTCAAAGAGATGTTTTTTTTAAACTAGCTTTGAACTGGCAGAGTGTGTCTGCTTCCCGGACAATCGTAGGAAGACTGTTCCAGAGTTTTGGTGCTAAATAGGAAAAGGATGTACCGCCAGCAGTCGATTTAGATATTCTAGGTATTATCAACTGGCCAGAGTTTTGAGATCGCAATAGCTCTGACCAGCCGGAACCGAATCATGTACAGAGTTCACTATGCTAGGCGCATCCAAAATAGTATCTAAAGCTCTAGAACTCTTTTTATCCTCAATTAGAGTTTGGATGCGTGTCTCTAGTTATGAAATCTTCTCTGTCAGCTTGACTGTCTCCTTGCATTTATCACATATATTGGGGATATTCAAATTAATTAATCAAGCATTAATACCATTGATCAGCCCTACCAAACGTGGATGTTTTTTCCACTAAGAAACAAACATGTTATTTGATTGATACTGTGAAGCTGCTTTGATGCAATTTATATTGTGAAGCGCTCTGATTGGTCAGATGGCCCAGTCTGTTGTGATTGGTCCACCGCCAACAGCGCGTGTCAGAAATGAAATGTCCATTACCATAATTGTTCTTCTGCTCCGTCCAGAGGCTTCCTAGAGATTTTTTTTTGATAATGAACAGGCTGTGATGTCAAGTTAGCAATGCTAGAACTGATCTTTTGTGTGTGTGTGTCACTTGAATTGCTTCCATATAACCGTGGAATCAACTTAAAATACTGTTACTTACGGTCATACAGATTAGATTAGACATCATTGGAAACTGTAAAGGGTCTTTGTTTGTGTACACTCACTATAAAAAAAACATTGTGCTTTTGTAAAATAAAGGAAACAAACAGGGCGCACTCTCTGCTGTCTCAGTTTTCATTCCATGACCTTGTTTATGGACCGTGTCACAAAAATGAACCAAAACTCATCATATAGGCTACTGGTTGCACAGTTTATTTCTTTCGTTTTGTTAATCTGTTAATTATTTGAGTGAAAAATATTTTTTTAAGGTTTACTGACATCTTATTTGAGTATGTTTGGATTTAAATGAAAGACTTTTAAAGTGAATCTCATATGCTGCATTTACTGACCAGCAGTACATGACAATACGCTAGTTGTCTTTTCTAGATTATAAACAAGTTTTTATGACAACCTTAATATCCTTAATTCATCTTTGTCTCTAGGATACGTACCAAAAACCTTTAAGATGGCTATGATTAAACCGCTTGTTAAAAAAACGCAACTTGATCCTACAGAATTAGTCAATTACAGGTCGATCTCAAATCTGCCTTTTCTGTCAAAGATATTAGAAAAAGCAGTGTCCTCACAACTGTGTTCCTTTCTTGAAAGGAATGATATCTGTGAGGATTTTCAGTCAGGATTTAGACCGTACCATAGCACTGACAGTACATGTTCATGTACTGACGAGTTCTGTGCCACTGTACGTCCGACTGATTACACTACATTATTTTGCATCCTCCTTTTTATTCTAAACTGAACTGGCACTGAGAATGGAGTGAGCGAGATGCTGATGGCCTGGCTCTGCGGTGGAGTCGTGAGTTAGACGCGATTGGACTCGAGGTTCTGTCGAGTGCGGACTGGATCGACTCCATTCCTAGAGCTTCCCAACAAATGGGTTTTTGTGGTTTGGACTGATGGGTTCATGAACCCGAGGTTCCCCGTGAGTCCTAGAGCTCCTCGTGTCCGACTTTAGGGGAAAACGGGGTCCAGCGGAGACGTCCAGTAGAATTAGCGCGCCAAAATAACACCAGACACCGTGTGATCACCATGGGGAAATCTGGCAGCTGTGAAAAACATGATACACCGGTGTTTTGCCAGATGAGAAGTTTATCTATGTATCAGTTTATAAGTGTATCATATATCTCTTTTAATTTATTTTATAACTGTTTACATTTTCCTTGCTTTTATTTTGTGATTATTTTAATTCCTTTCTGTAAAGCACTTTAAGTTGCCATAGTGTATGAAATGTGCTATATTAATAGACTTGCCTTGCCCTAAAAACAGTTGAAACATGTTCACACACATATAAAGTTGTTAATGAATACCTCAAAAAACATAAATATTCAGATTTCAGAAGGAGCCCTTTGACATTTGTAATATATATTTTCAATGTGTCTCTCTCCATGTGCTTATCTGATGTTTGCCAGTTTCAATGAAGTTGAAAATAACTTTTAATAAGCAGGGAAAACTCCCGACTTTAAATAAACAACCATTTACATGATATTCAAATTAATTAACCAATCATTAATACCATTGATCAGCCCTACCAAACGTGGATGTTTTTCCCACTAAGAAACAAACATTGTTATGGTATTTGATTGATACTGTGAAGCTGCTTTGATGCAATTTATCTTGTGAAAAGCGCTATATAAATACACGACTTGACTTGATGCTTGCAGTGTGAGACTGACTGGTTGTGTTACGTTTATTCATTGAAATGATAAGATTTCCTATTATTTCAATTGAATATGTGTGAATCCCATGGTGTTTTCACATCATCTAGTTCCTTATTACAGATAAACGCTACAGGTTTACACACAGTACTATCCAATGCTTCTGTAATCTAGCCATTAGTTACTAATCATAACCTTGAGTATTTGGTTATTACATTACATTATTTGGTAATTGTGGTTTGTGTGAGGAATTTGTTGGACCCTGTAAACTGAGTTAAAATGTTAAAAATTCGTAGCAGTAACTGAGAATAAAAAGCAACAGATATAGCTTAACTGTAATGTTATGTTTTGTTCAAGGGATAGTTAAAAAAAGAAAAGAAAAATGAGTCTGACACTGATCTCCTTTTCTGTTTCATACATGGCTTTGGCTTCAACTGAGAGACTCTGATAACATTCTTTAGTAAAGAAAGTCATTCAGGTTTGTGTGTATTTTTGGGTGATTATTCCTAAGAACAATGATATTCAACAGTAATGTACATTGTATCCTCAAAACAGTGTACACTTCTGCTCACTTTAAACTTACAGGAACGTTACAGTCATAAACAAAGATCAGGACGTGAGCAATAAAGACCACGGGTTAAATCTTTGCATTGATACTTTTCTACAGACTTTATTTTGATAAGAAAGTTTGTGCTATGAACATATTATAGTAAAATACATGACAGACTGAGACGGCAGTAATTCTCCTGCAGGATTCATCACATAATTGTGATTGATTATTAATACAATGATAATTCAAATCTATCAAGTGACCTATTCTCTCCTCCACCCGATGTTGTTGTGCACGTGTTATTTACTGTATAGGGATCGTGTAGGATGAGTCTGTAAAATTATTTTTTGTAACTATACAAGGTGCATAAAACTCTAAACAACTGGTATAATAACGAACATCAATAAACCTTATTCATATTTAATTGGACAAATGAAAATGACTTAAGTCTTTACAATAGAAAAGTAGTGTATAAAGGTACTAGACCACATAACTTTCAATGTTTTCTGGAGTTTTTCTCTACAGATTTTGGTCTTTGAAAGATGTCTGTCAGCATGTTGTTAAACAGCAGTCCGATCCATTGAACACACTGTCCTTGAGTCTCTCACAGCCTCACTTTCATTCCTGACAAAAACACTGACTAAGGTCTATATATCATACATATTAAAAATACATTTTAGCAAAGCTATGAAAAAAAGAAAAGCTAAGATACAACTGAAATGTTAAATACCTTAATCTTCATAGTTATAATTTGAAGACTAAGTTTTACTTTAAGCCAGAGAAAGGTAATACGAGTAAACACTATTGCTGTATTTTGTGTTTGGTGTACAGTCAGAGCACTGGTGCAAATTCTGTAGAAATTCTGCTTTAAGAGTGAATCTTATCTGGTGCATTTTTCTGATTCTGATTCAGGTCAGAGGTGTCAGTGTTAAGACTTTTCCAGTGATGAATGACTTAGAGGAGTGTTACGAATGTGCAATCCTGTTTCCGCAACTGCAAAAATCAACAACCCAACTGACAAACTCATAACACTGTCAGTCGAGACGAATCTGTGTGAAGCATCAGCGGCGTGAACATTATAACCTCTAAAACAGATTCCAGTGCTGTGGACATCAATAATGAAAAGCACAGAGACTGTGGGGGGCGGAGCCAGAAGTCTCATCCTGAGCTCATTGGCTGTTGCTGCAGTGGGCGGAGCCAGAAGCCTCACCCTGAGCTCATTGGCTGTTACTGCAGTGGGCGGAGCTCTGGCCAGCCTCCACTTCATCTTTGGGTGTCGACCTTCAAAATGCAATAAAAGTAGGTGTTAAAAAGCAGAAGGAAAAACTAAACATTTGTTGAGATCTGACGAATTAAAGGAATATTGCAGGTTCAACAAGTTCATCTCTCTGTCTGGAAAGCTGAAGGGGGCAAAAGAAATTCTGAAACGTGAAGCTTGTATTTTTGTCAAAGCACTAATAAAAATTCCTCCATATCCACCTTATTTTGCCACTCAGAAGCAAGCCATTTTCTGTGAATGTGTGAGACTCCTGATTCATTAGCCACTACAGGGAATAACTAGAAGAAAAGTGCAGTAAACGGTAAAACTATTTGAGCTACAAACCAGCGTATTTATGGTTATAACAATACATTAAAGTAATATGGTAAGAAATCCCAGTTTGCATTATCCAGCAGCATTACAGGCTGAAAGACACGGGAACCCAGACACATTCAGTGTACACACGATCTCTTACGGTCTGGCGTTTGAAATAAGGTGGATGAAAGTAAGAGGGTCCGTGGATCTCAGTTGTAAGTCGCTTTGGATAAAAGCGTCTGCTAAATATAAATGTAAATCAAGCCATGACTGCTATCAGAGTTAAATAAAGTAATGAATTAGTCTAACACTGAAGTAATACAGCCTTGATTTGAATGCAGATGATGGTAACAAACAAAACCGTGAACAGATGCATCTGCTTTCATTTGAATACTTCAGCTCAGTCATTAGATTGAATAAATTGTTAGTATTGATGTTCCCAGTGGAAAGGTTGTATCATCTAAACAGAAAGTAAATTCAAATAATCCACATAATATAAAACATGAACCTGTGTGCACTTTCAGCGTCGGCTTTACTGCGTCTCTCCGTCGACCCGATGCGTTCGGAGGAACCAGGTGCATCACACACACTGTGGTTGTGGATCGCCGTGAAGACGGGTGTGTTGTCATGGTTACCAGTGACAGGTGTGTTGTCATGGTTACCGGTAACGGGCGTGTGCATGCCTGTGCTGGTGCCCGTGGACTTGGACACGACCTTGAGCTTGAGTGAGGAGGACTTGTAGTGTTTGGACTTGTGCTGTTGAACACGGCTGTTGTGCTTGAGGAAGAACTCGCAGGACTCCTGCAGGACACGCCGGCTCTCACTGATGGGGCTGAAGCACACACACACACACACACACACCCGTTCAGTTTTACACACACACACTGGTCAGATCAGTTGATGCTGGAAGTGGATAACATGACATAAAAATACCCTCTATGACAGATTTGCAAAGCCACAAACAGTTGAGTTGAGTTGAGTTCTGCCGAGTTCACACTGCACGATTTTAGCACGATTTTCACTCACTGACAGATATTACGAAAATGCAACAAATGCCTGAAATCGGAGGCAAATTGGTGTGAAATCACGCAATATGAATTATCAAAGACGCGTTCTGAGAGAATCACTGATGAGACGCAGACACCCTGAGATATTTGACATGCTAAATATCTGGATCTGCTGTGTGACTGAAACCTCATTGACGATGACCGACAGCCAATGAGAGAGCAAGATACACGGCAGCGGGAAGTTCAGGGAGGAGTTACAGACCACAATATCAGAATTACACATAAGCTTTACAATTATATCGAACAGAAACAAAGCACAAACATTTGCTTGACCAGCAGCACACTGCTAAAGTAGTTTGTTGAGGGTTGTTTTTTTAGGGAAGGACTACACGCCTGCGCACATATATTCAAACCTATAGAATGAACTCTTAATACGCATGTGCACGCCATCAGCGTTCTCACAGGTTCGCGTTTTTAAAGTTTGCGTGGAGAGAACTTAAGAGTTTTCTGTTAGAATGGTGTCATGTTAGCGGCCGCTAAGTTAATAACTAATGATCGTTGCGACTAGGGATGTAAACGGTTAATCGATTATCGATTAATTGTCGACAAGAGTTTACTCGACTAAATTAAATTAATTGTCGGCTAATTGAACATTGCGAACGTGACACGAGATTCTCGCGGGCGTCGAGACGACACAAACTTTAGGCGGCAAAAAGAAACGAAACTTAAGGTGGTCAAAACAGAGTGGAGTGTGGGAGCATTTCAAATTAATTTAATGATGACAAAGACGCCCAATGTAAACTCTGCGGTACTAAGTACAAGATTAAGTACAACAGCTCTACAAGTTCGCTAAGATACCACCTTCATAACTTGCATGCAGCCGTGTTGCAGGGAGGAATCTGTCGCCTTCACAACCTACAATCGCTGAACCACAGGAAAGCGGAGGGCATTACTCAGAGGATTTGCGGCATGATCGAAAAAGATATGATGCCAGTTAGGATTTCGGGAGTTAATACACTTTTTACACTGCTGCTAATGTTTCACGTTTTTCATAAGTAGTTTGCCAGATAGATTATTATTTGTAGGCTTAATTTAGTGTAGGCTAAGCCTGCCCATATAGATTTTTATTTCAAATGTATTTTATGTTGCTAAATGCTTTACATGCAACAGGTGAGCCAGTGCACAATTATTTTTATGTATTTTAATTTTCTGTGCATAATTTATTTTGTTAAACTACATAAATGCCATTATCTGTACCGTATCCCAACTGTTACAATAAAACATCAATTAAGCAATATAACATACATATTTATTGAGTATATAAGCAATTTTTAGCTTTCTATGTTAAAGACACTATTGATACTGTGAGAAATGTACATTCTCAGGAAAATAGCCACTTATCAGTTAATTGTTAATCGATCGATAAGGTCAATCAACTAATGATTAATGAATTGATCGATCATTTGCATCCCTAGTTGCGACGGAAGTGAATATTCTAACTTTAACAAGACAATAACTTTATTCTAGAGCTGCAATAAAGCCAAAACAATCTCTGTTACTTGTATTTCCTATTATCACTGTAAAGCCGCTTTGGAACAATCTACATTGTTAAAAGCGCTGTATAAATGAAGGTGACGTGACTTGAATAAATTATTTATTTACCCCCAACTCTCTCGGGGGTAACACACAGTCCTGCCCCCCGCGTCTCTAACATCTCCTCCTGCATAATCTGTTTTTATTTTTCTCCCTTTCACTGCAAATCAGCGCACAGACAATTTGGATCACAAGCTACTTGCGGCCTATTAATTTTAATAACAATTTCAGTCTTACGTGAGAACTCCGGTCTGACGCACACGTGATCTTGCGTTATTTCCTTATCACTTCTCGCATGTGTTTGGTTGTGAAACGTAGTTTGCGGACCAGACAAAGTTGTCTGTAATTCTTTAAAGCCATGCAGTGAGACTGAACGCTGCCACAGATACTCCTGCAGTGAGAAAACAACAGTTATCGTGCGGTGTGAACTCGGCATTAGGGCCAGAGAGAGCGTCCTCACTCTTTCTTGCGCGTTCTCTTAAAGAATGAGGCCCACTCCCAGCAGGTCTTCTTACTGCTGACCCAGAACACGGCTGATATTCCCACCACCAGCGTCATCAGATACTTGATGAGGAACAGGGAGAGCTCGGGCCGCTCCACATCCACACTCTACAACAAACCAAACAGCAGGTCAGTGAGAGACTACAAGTGCTGGTTACTGTGCCAGAGGGTGAGGGTCAGGGTTAGGGTAAAGGTCAGGGTAAAAGAGTCTCACGCGGCGGGAGCAGGGGATGCTGAACTCCTGGCAGTGCCGGCGGATCCAGCTGTTCTCCCAGGACTCGCGCTGGGCTTGTTCGTACAGGTAGCAGCCGAGCAGCACCAGCAGCGGCAGAAGGTACAGGCCGCTGAACACACCGATGCGGATCATGAACTTCTTCAGCTTCTCCTGGTTGCGCTCATCGTGCTGGATCACCTGACGCACGTGATTCAAAGACACGATGCCGGCAAGCAGCAGCGACAGGCCGACCAGAACCCCGAGGGATAGCGGCGCCACGACGAACCAGCGCAGCGCTGCCAGGTCGTACAGGCCGACGAAACACACGCCGCTGAGGCCGTCTCCCTCCACCTTCCCCAGCGCTAGTAGCGAGACCGTTAGCGCTCCGGGGAGACCCCAGGCCACCGCGTGGAACCACACTGCCTTCTTCTCGATGGCCTCGCAGCTCCACTTGGGCCCTGCGGCCAGAAACCATGTGATGGTGAGGATGACCCACCACACCATCCCTGCGGTGGAGGAAAAGTAGAGCAGCATGAAGAGCAGCGAGCAGCCGCGGCTCTGGGCCCCTAGCACCACCGTAGCCGCGCGGCCCGGCACACTCGGCTCCACGCACGCCGCCTCCGTATCAAGCAGAAAACCAATGAAATACACCAGAGAGACACAAGTGTAGCAGACAGAGTAGAAGATGATGGGCCGCTCGGGGTAGCGGAACCGCTGGACATCGATGAGGAAGGTGAGAGATGTGAAGAGAGTTGCACACAAGCACACGGCGGAACACACGCCGATGAAGGTCTTAGCGAGGCGAACCTCATGTGGTTTCAGGAACATGTTGTCGCAGGGCGGAGCGCAGTCTTGAGCCCCGAGGAAAGAGCCGGCCTGACCGGGCCGAGTCTTCAGATGCAGCGGACACCAGAACCCCAGATCCCGAGCGGACGAAGGAGAGCTTCTGGACGTGGTCACCTCATCTACGGCTGAGACTGCAGAACCGTCCAGAGACAAGCGGCACGATTCCAATCTGAAAAAAAACATACAACAGCAATTTACAGCTCTGAAAACATACATAGGCCTGGGGCCAGTGGCATAAACACAGCCATCATGTTAAGAGTGTGTCTGACCAACCAGCAGTTAATCAGTCTTACTTTAAGTCAGTTACATAAAAACGTAGATTAGTCTAAAGTTATGAATGGTCTTACAGAAAATAATTTAATGACCAACTTGTAAAACTAGTCGTAGCAGTTTATGCAACGGCCCCTGGTTTCACAGACAGGGCTCAGATTAAGCCAGGATTAGGCCTTAGTTCAAATAGGGCATTTAATCATCTTTTATAAACATGCCTTAGAAAATAACATTACTGGAGTGAATCTTGAGACAAAACAATGGATCTGACATATTCTAAGATCTGCTTTCAGTTAAAACAGCTCAAACATGTTAGTCTGAGACTAGATTAAATCCTGTCTGTGAAACGGGGGGAAAGTGTCTCACTATCAAACTAAAAGTTTTCCAATTTTATTTTCCAACTCTTGTATTTCCTAAAACATGTTTTTTCAAATCATTAACTGGAGAAAAAAAAACATTAGGGCCGCATCAAAAAATTACTTTAATAATCAATATGTTTGTCGATAGCTTTATTATTATTATCCCTTTGACAATTTACTGCTCCTTTCAAATAAATGCTGGATGTAGGATTTCAATTACATAGTTTATTTGCAAACTAATCAGGGACATTTCTTATTCAGTAATATTATTGATTAAACTGCACTGACTCTATCAGATGAGAACAAAACTGATCAAAATAGAGCAGAATAATGACACTATTGTCTTCTATAGAGCTGCTTTTTGAACTAATTTAATAAATTATTAATTTTACAGGTATTGATCTGAACTGACCTCATCTGAATAATTGCAGGTCTCCCCTGATCCCACAGTTTTTCCACTGAAAATTGTGCTTTGGCCTCTGCTGTTTTTTTTCACCAGACCCAAATAATCAATAATGACATTTGTTGTTCTATTTTCATGATGGACTAGTCATTGCAGTCCTGTGTGCGTAACAGTCCTGTGTGTAACAGTCCTATGTGTGTAACAGTCCTGTGTGTGCGTAACATTCCTGTGTCTACGTGCGTAACAGTCCTGTGTGTGTAACAGTCCTGTGTGCGTAACAGTCCTGTGTGTGCGTAACATTCCTGTGTCTGCGTGCGTAACAGTCTGTGTGTAACAGTCCTGTGTGTGTAACAATCCTGTGTGCGTAACAGTCCTGTGTGTGCGTAACACTCCTGTATGTGTAAAAGTCCTGTGTGTGTAACAGTCCTGTGTGCGTAACAGTCCTGTGTGTAACAGTCCTGTGTGTGTGTGTGTGTGTGTGTGTGTGTGTGTGTGTGTGTGTGTAACAGTCGTGTGTGCGTAACAGTCCTGTGTGTGTAACAGTCCTGTGTGCGTAACAGTCCTGTGTGTGTGTGTGTGTGTGTGTGTGTGTGTGTGTGTGTGTGTTTTGTGTGTGTGTGTAACAGTCCTGTGTGTGTAACAGTCCTGTGTGCGTAACAGCCCTGTGTGTGTGTAACAGTCCTGTGTGTGTAACAGTACTGTGTGTGTAACAGTCCTTTGTGTGTAACAGTGCTGTGTGTGTAACAGTCATTTGTGTGTAACAGTGCTGTGTGTGTAACAGTGCTGTGTGTGTAACAGTCCTGTGTGTGTAACAGTGCTATGTGTGTAACAGTGCTATGTGTGTAACAATGCTGTGTGTGTAACAGTCCTGTGTGTGTAACAGTACTGTGTGTGTAACAGTCCTTAGTGTGTAACAGTCCTTTGTGTGTAACAGTGCTGTGTGTAACAGTCATTTGTGTGTAACAGTGCTGTGTGTGTAACAGTGCTGTGTGTGTAGCAGTCCTGTGTGTGTAACAGTGCTGTGTGTGTAACAGTGCTATGTGTGTAACAGTGCTGTGTGTGTAACAGTCCTGTGTGTGCAACAGTGCTGTGTGTGCAACAGTGCTGTGTGTGTAACAGTCCTGTGTGTAGCAGTCCTGTGTGTGTAACAGTCCTTTGTGTGTAACAGTGCTGTGTGTGTAACAGTGCTGTGTGTGTAACAGTGCTGTGTGTGTAACAGTGCTGTGTGTGTAACAGTCCTGTGTGTGTAACAGTGCTGTGTGTGTAACAGTCCTGTGTGTGTAACAGTGCTGTGTGTGTAACAGTCCTGTGTGTGTAACAGTCCTGTGTGCGTAGCAGTCGTGTGTGTGTGTAACAGTGCTGTGTGTGTAACAGTCCTGTGTGTGTAACAGTGCTGTGTGTGTAACAGTGCTGTGTGTGTGTAACAGTGCTGTGTGTGTAACAGTCCTGTGTGTGTAACAGTCCTGTGTGCGTAGCAGTCGTGTGTGTGTGTAACAGTCCTGTGTGTGTAACAGTCCTGTGTGTGTAAAAGTGCTGAGTGTGTAACAGTCCTGTGTGTGTGTAACAGTGCTGTGTGTGTAACAGTGCTGTGTGTGTGTAACAGTGCTGTGTGTGCAACAGTGCTGTGTGTGCAACAGTGCTGTGTGTGTAACAGTGCTGTGTGTGTAACAGTGCTGTGTGTGTAACAGTGCTATGTGGTCGTTCTCACCGGTCGCAGCGCAGCTCTGACGGCCAGCTGATCCCGAAGGTTAGCATGTCTCTGCTACAGTCGGACTGCACTCGCTCACACCGCTCTCGGCAAGGGCGCAGCACACGTGTGTGATCCCGGCACTCGGGAACGAAGGCCTGGCACAGGAACAGATGCACGTCTGGAGAACAGTGCAGGCTGGCCAGCGGCATGAAGAGCTACAGAGAGAAGAACAACAAGAGAGAGAAAAATATGCATTTACAGTCGGTGAGAATAAACTCACTGCAGTCTGTGGAAGTTTATTAATGTCAGTGTGTCTTCTGGGTTACTGAAGCAGAAATAAACTCTCCTGCACTTCTGTATATCACAAACATGACGTGTTCATATCATGTCCACAAAGAAAAGAAGTTCTGTCTTCTACAGCAGTAGATATCCTACTTTCTCTCTCAGAACTTTAAATGAGTCAACCCCACAAGATTACTGTTATAAACATGAACCTCGTCTAAAACGCAAAGGGGGAGGTGTTGCTGTAATTTATAGTAATATTTTCAAAACCACTAAGAAATCTATTTTTAAATATACTTCTTTTGAAGTGTTGGTGCTTAATGTAAAAATATATAGTGTAAACGATAAATCACGTTTGAGATTTCTGCTGGCTACTGTATACAGGCCACCAGGGCACCATAAAGATTTTATCAAAGAATTTGCGGACTTTCTATCAGAATTAGTATTGGCTAACGATAAAGTACTAATTGTTGGTGATTTTAATATACATGTAGATAATGAAAAAGATGCATTGGGATTGGCACTTAAAGACATTGTAAACTCAATTGGAGTTAGACAACAAGCGTCAGGACCCACTCATTGTCGTAATCATACTCTAGATCTAATATTATCACATGGAATAGATGTTGATGCCGTTGAAATTCTGCAGCAGAGCGATGACATCTCAGACCATTATCTAGTCTCATGTAAATTACATTTAGCCAAGGCTGCAAAGCCGACTCCGTGTTATAAATATGTTAGACCAATATCTTCTGCCACTAAAGATTGCTTTATCAATAATCTTCCTAATCAGTTTCATCATCTCAGCATCCCGGATAGCTTAGAAATCGATATTGCAACAGAAACTTTTAACTCTCTCTTTTCCAGCACTTTAGACGCAGTTGCTCCGTTGCGCTTAAAGAAGATTAAAGAAAATAGTCCAACGCCGTGGTACAACGAGCATACTCAGGCCCTTAAGAGAACAGCGAGAAAAATGGAGCGCAACTGGAAGAAAACAAAACTAGAGGTATTTCGGATTTCATGGAAAGAGAGCTTGATTGCTTACAGAGAGGCTTTAAAAGCTGCTAGATCTGCTTATTTTTCAACCCTATTAGAAGAAAATAAACATAATCCTAGGTATTTATTTGAAACAGTGGCTAAACTAACGAAAAAGAAAGCTTCAAGCACGGAAGTTTCCAAGCAACACAGCAGTAAAGACTTTATGAACTTCTTCACTCATAAGATTGATAATATCAGGGACAAAATTATAACTATGCAACCGTCTACTACAGTATCGCATCAGGGAGTGCATTGTAGTCTCCCTGAGGAAAAAATTTATTCATTTGTTGCTATAGGAGGAAGAATTCTGCAAACTCGTTAGTTCATCTAAATCGACAACTTGTATGTTAGACCCTATACCGACTAAGCTATTGAAAGAGATGCTTCCAGAGATCATAGATCCTCTTCTTAATATCATTAATTCGTCTTTGTCTCTAGGATACGTACCAAAAACTTTTAAGCTGGCTATGATAAAACCGCTTGTTAAAAAAACGCAACTTGATCCTTCAGAATTAGTCAATTACAGGCCGATCTCAAATCTGCCTTTTCTGTCAAAGATATTAGAGAAAGCAGTATCCTCACAACTGTGTTCCTTTCTTGAAAGAAATGATATCTGCGAGGATTTTCAGTCAGGATTTAGACCGCACCATAGTACTGAGACAGCTCTCATTAGAGTTACAAATGATTTATCTCTATTAGTGTTACTTGATCTTAGTGCTGCATTTGACACAATTGACCACAACATTCTTTTAAATAGACTAGGAAACTATGTTGGCATTAGTGGAATTGCACTAGCATGGTTTAAATCATACTTATCTGACCGTTATCAGTTTGTAGCAGTAAATGAAGAGATGTCTTATCGATCACAAGTTCAGTATGGCGTACCACAAGGCTCAGTACTAGGACCGCTGCTGTTCACTCTGTACATGCTACCATTAGGACATATCATTAGGAAACATGGAATTAGCTTTCATTGTTATGCCGATGATACTCAGCTGTATATTTCTTCAAAACCTAACGAAACTTAACAATTCACAAAATTAACGGAATGCATAGCTGATATAAAAAATTGCATGACTAGTAATTTCCTACTACTAAACTCTGAAAAAACAGAGATTCTAATTATTGAACAAAAAACTTCCAAACGTAATAACCTAGAATACTGTCTAACACTTGATGGCTGCTCTGTTAAGTCTTCGTCATCGGTTAGGAACCTGGGTGTGCTTTTTGATAGCAATCTTTCATTTGAAAGTCACTTGTCTAGTATCTGTAAAACCGCATTTTTCCATCTTAAAAATATATCTAAATTACGACATATGCTCTCATTAACAAATGCGGAACAATTAGTTCATGCTTTCATGACATTAAGACTAGATTATTGTAATGCTCTACTGGCTGGTTGCCCTGCACGCTTAATAAATAAACTACAGCTGGTCCAAAACGCTGCAGCTCGAGTTCTTACTAGAACCAGGAAATATGACCATATTAGCCCGGTTCTGTCAACACTGCATTGGCTGCCTATTAAACATCGTATAAATTTTAAAATATTGTTGATTACTTACAAAGCACTAAATGGTTTAGCTCCGCAGTACTTGAGCGAGCTCTTAACGCATTATAGTCCTTCACGTCTATTGCGATCTCAAAATTCGGGCCAGTTGATAATACCTAGAATATCAAAATCGACTGCTGGCGGTAGATCCTTTTCCTATTTAGCACCAAAACTTTGGAACAGTCTTCCTACCATTGTCCGGGAAGCAGACACACTCTGTCAGTTCAAAGCTAGACTAAAAACACATCTCTTTGACCTAGCATACACATAATATATTATAGACTTCTATAATTCAATGTTAGGCTGCATAGATTAGGTCAGCCGGAACTGGGAACACTTCCCTTAAATCCTGATGTACTCGTTACATCATCATAAGAAGAATGGCATCTACGCTAATTTTAGTGTCTTTGTTTATCCCGAGGTTTTCCCGCAGCCGACCGGATCCAGGCCGTATCCAGATCTGACTAGGAGCTTTGCCTGGACCCGATGACAACGCAGTGCTGAAGTGCCAACTAGCCTCTCCCTATGGAGGATCCCTTTCCCACTCTACAGATAAAACGTTGTGATTCCGGTTCGCGTACCCACCCCGAAGTGATAAAATAAAACAAAATTCTGTATCAAATTACAGTTACTGTAAATCCGGCCTCTAGTTCATAAACGCCAGAGGAGAACTGGCCCCCGACTGAGCCTGGGTTCTCCCAAGGTTTTTTTTTTCTCCAGTAGGTCACCTGATGGAGTTTTAGGACACCAGTAGGTCACTTGATGGAGTTTTCCGGTTCCTTGCCACTGTTGCCTTTGGCTTGCTCAATTGGGGATATTCAAATTAATTAACCAAGCATTAATACCATTGATCAGCCCTACCAAACGTGGATGTTTTTTCACTAAGAAACAAACATTGGTATGTTATCTGATTGATATTGTGAAGCTGCTTTAATTCAATTTATATTGTGAAAAGCGCTATATAAATACACTTGACTTGACTTGACTCAGAAGACAGAGGCACCTCTGCTGTCAACTCACCTTTATCTATACAGCGCTTTTTACAATACAGAGTGTTTCAAAGCAGCTGTACAGAGATTCATTGTAAAGTTCATAGGGACTGTGCAGAGGCTTATTTCCTGATGGCAAGTAAAGGAGACATTGTGAGCAGAATAAGTGGAAACCAGCTCTCATTACATCGACAACAAGTGAACATTAAACGGCAGGTGATGGAGCGTATTGTTAATGCCGTGAAAGTGTGCGGAAAGCGTGGTCTCAGTTACAGGGGATCAAAATCAGAATCTGCCAATACCCTTGAAGATAACACTATTGACCATGGCAACTTCTTAGAATTGATTATTTTCCTTAGTAGATATGACTCATGCATGCAACAGCATGTCACAGAGTGCATTGAAAAAAGTAAGAAACAACATGAGGCTGGGGGGAAAGGCAGAGGGTCACTTGTCACTCTTCTCTGAAAAGACACAATCATCACAATTATCAGCCAGTTAAATAAAGAAACAGTTGCCAATGAAGTCAGAGCAGCTGGGAAGTTTTCTGTCCAAATTGACACCACACAGGACATAACATCCAATGATCAGTGCTCTGTCATCCTCAAATATGTGACAGATGCAATTCATGAGAGATTGGTTGCTGTGGTTGACTGTGAGGCCTCTACTGGGCAGTATTTTGTGGAACTGCTAAAAACAATTCTTCAAAAACTCAATCTAGATATAACATGTTGTGTATGCAGTGCAACGGATGGTGCAGCCAACATGCAGGGCCAATACAAAGGTTTTTCTGCTTTTCTCAGTGAGCAGGCCCCTAACCAAATTCATGTGTGGTGCTATGCACACATTCTGAACTTAGTGTTGTCGGACACAACAGGCATTGTACTACAGTGTGCATCACTGTTCGGATTACTAAATTATGTTGCTGTCTTCCTACACGAGTCGTATAAACGGATGCAGAAGTGGCATGAGATAACTGCAGAATCCGGGAACCGACAAAGAAGACTTTGTCCAATTGGCCAAACACGATGGTGGGCAAAGGATGCTGCTCTAAGAAAGGTGTTTGGGTGTTTCGGAAAGCCTGAGAGTGCCATGTTCATCTGTCTGATCTTGACATTAGCAGCGATCGTAGAGGACAAAATGATGCAGTCAACTGCTAGAGTTAAGGCTACAGGATTCATGGAGGGCCTCCTGAAATACGAGACCATTCTCACAGCTCAAACTTTTCTTAGGGTTTTTGAGCACACTGGACCCTTATCAAAATATCTACAGACAAGCGGGATGGATCTACTCACAGCACAGCGTCTGGTTGTGGGCACGGCAGATGGTTTAAAGAAGTGTGTGAGGGATTTCAGTGGGCCCAAAAAGCTGCGAGCCAATTTGTGGAGTGGGCCAATGAAGAGCATCTGGAAAAGGACTGTGAGATGGTGGTGCAGGTCGCCCTACCTGAAAAAACGGTGAGAAAGAAGAAGACCATGCCAGGAGAGTTGGCAGAAGATGAACCACTTGCAGCAGCTGAGAGAGACTTTGAGGTCAGAGTTTATAATGTAATAATGGACACTGTGACGGAGAGTATTCACCCGCACTTTGCTGCAAGTGGAAAACTCTGCACTGATTTTGCCTGCCTTGACCCAAAAAACTTCCCTGAGATAAGGGAAGGGGGTCTCATTCGATCAGCGATGCAAAACCTCAGCAACTGTTTGCTGAGATTTGATTCAAGGGCCACTGCTGGAACTTTGCAGGCTGAGCTGTTAAGCCTTGCCAGACAGTGGGAAAGACTGAAACTGTCCCCTCTGAAAGAATACAATGTGAGGACATACACAGAAGATGATACGGATGATGCATCTGAAGGCAGTGGTAATGAAGACACATGTGATGTGGAAGGGCCAGAGCTGGTTAATAAGAATGTATGTATGTGTAAAAACTGTGCCATTTGTGTGTATCTTGTCCTGGCACAATACAATCTGTTGACAGATGCATACCGTGTCATTGGACTGGCCTACAAATTTCTGCTGACGTTATCGACCACTCAAGTGTCCTGCGAGAGGAGCTTTTCCACCCTCAAGTTTGTTAAAAACAGACTTAGGAGTACTCTAACCCAAGAGCACTTGGAAGCATTTATCCTTATGTCAACAGAGAAAGACATTCTGATGTCCTTGGACTCTGATGGAGTTATAAACAAGGTAGCACAGACCAGTGACCTACTGCGACGGCAACTCATGTTTTGAGGTAGTCCAGTTTTCTTTTGTCAAGATTTTTGCTGGTTACTGACAGTGTGATTTGATCTCTCTCCAGTTCATCAGTGGCAGTGTGTGTGTGTGTGTGTGTGTGTGTGTGTGTGTGTGTGTGTGTGTGTGTGTGTGTGTGTGTGTGTGTGTGTGTGTGTTAGTGTGTGTTAGTGTGTGTGCTCACAGTGCTATAATGCCCAATACCACTAAGGTTGGTGTATAGTTAAATATTCCTTTTCAAAGCGTCTATATTAGCAACTGTTAAATGGCCTGTTTAGCTCTGTTCCAAACATGCATTGCATTATCCCTTTGGGGAAAAATGTGTCTGTCATTTAATTTTTTCTGTTATTATTGTATATTGTTGTTGACTTCAAGATCTTTTAAATAATAATAATTACACTTGATAATTCACGTTGTTGTGCAGTCATTTTATTGTAATTTTAGATTTCTGCATTTGCTTATTCACAGGGAACCATTTTCATGAAACCTACGAAAACTTCACTCTATTAATTTACAACATGCATTTGTGTAGTGGCATCTAGTGGTGAGACTGCAGATTGCAGGGTATTAACTCCTTTCTAAGTGCGTAGAATGCATAGAACAAGACCCAAAACCAGGCGCGGTTTTATGGGTGGGATTGACAGGTGGCCCACCCAATCAGATTAATAAAAACAATTACATTTTTTTATGTTAATAATAATTAATTAACAAATAATTTCATTTTAATCATTTCCTGAGGACATTTAAAATATGTACAGTAGCTATCAATTTTGGTGAAGTGGTGATCAGGCTAGGGCAGAGGGGGGCAAACTACGGCCATATACGGCCCGCCGAACACTTTATATGATGACAAACGCTGGCTCAGCGCCAGCCAACGCGCAAACGCACAGTTTTAATCTGGCAGTTATGACATGTCACTGTACATATTTTGTCCAGACTTTGACACCCTTGCAAGGAGAGGGGACGAGGCTCATTGTTCACATGAACACCATGTCTTGGAAAGACAAAAACTAAGGGCCCGTTCACATATCGCGTCTTTTGCGGGCTCAAGTTTGTTATTTCAAATGTATGCGTTCATAATGGAAGCGACGCGGTCGCTACAGACGTGGTCAGGCGTCTGATTGACTCGTCAAACGTGTGCGTTTCGACAGCCAAGAGACGCGCGATATGCCATAAAAGCGCGCGTTCTTAAAGTGCGCTTTGTGGTCACGGAAAACGCGCGACAGAAACGCAGTTTTTGCAACAATACGCGCGTCCGACCTCGCCGTGTGATCTGCTATTTAAATGAGATTGTTTCTGTCTGCATGTGTTTTATGCCTCGGAAGTGTTTTTGTAAAAAGAAAAGAAAAACAACCCTACTTCACTGTTTTTTTTATTTCAGCACCTCGGACAGTCCCCTAATAATCCCTTCGTCGTTCGAGACACATCTCGCAAATTTTCCAGTTGTAATTCCGGTAACACTTGACTTTACAATAAGGTTAAATACATTATTATTATTTGTTTTGTTTTTTTATACAAAAACCACGCGTTTCTGTCGCGTGTTTTCCGTGACCACAAAGTGCACGTTAAGAACGCGCGCTTTTATGGCAAATCGCGCGCCCAGCATGCTTTTGACGGGTTAGTCAGTGTGCAATCAGACGCCGGACCAGGCGTTTATGAATACTTTGGCTTGCTATACGCATGTGGTGCAGGCTGCAGCGCGCTCGTTTTTCTAAACAAATTAATTATAGATTTTTTTTTTTTTACGAGGGCCAGTGGTCTGCGACATTTCCCGGTAGATTTTTTGGTCCCACTCCGCCCCTGAGCTCAGCTCAGTTCTCATATAATGCTGTCAATGCAAGAGATCAATGTTATTGCTGAACATTAAAAAAGAGATGTGCTGCTGCTGTGAGTTGTGCTTTGGTTTGGATCTATTTGCGTTGGCGGAACAAAAACAGACAAAGTAACTGGTGATATTATCAAGGGATACAGCGCCAAAAAAAGATCATTCTGTCATCATTTACTCTTCCACATGTTGCTCCAAACCGTTATGACTCGCTTTCTTTACTGAAACACGAAAGAAGTTATTTTTATTCATGATTTTGTCCATACAAGAAAAGTCAGTGAAAACAGAAATGGACCCCACAGTTTTTCATATAATGAACAAAAAACAAATAGTGTTCCCCAGTACACAATCAAACAGGTTTAGATCAACACGACTAAATGATGCCAGAGTCTAACGCCTGCAGAACACCTTCATCACCTTCATCTTCAGCGCAGCGCTGTCGAGATCGTAGTGCTCCAGCACACACACACACCGCCCTGCTCACACACACACACACACCTTCATCTTCAGCGCAGCGCTGTCCAGATCGTAGTGCTCCAGCACACACACACACACCGCCCTGCTCACACACACACACACACACACACACACACACACACACACCTTCATCTTCAGTGCAGCGCTGTCCAGATCGTAGTGCTCCAGCACACACACACACACACCGCCCTGCGCACACATACACACACACACCGCCCTGCTCTCACACACACAGTCACACACACACCTTCAACTTCAGCGCAGCGCTGTCAAGATCGTAGTGCTCCAGCACACACACACACAGACACATAAACGCCAGAGGAGAACTGGCCCCCGACTGAGCCTGGGTTCTCCCAAGGTTTTTTTTTTCTCCAGTAGGTCACCTGATGGAGTTTTAGGACACCAGTGGGTCACCTGATGGAGTTTTAGGACACCAGTAGGTCACCTGATGGAGTTTTAGGACACCAGTAGGTCACCTGATGGAGTTTTAGGACACCAGTAGGTCACCTGATGGAGTTTTAGGACACCAGTAGGTCACCTGATGGAGTTTTTCGGTTCCTTGCCACTGTTGCCTTTGGCTTGCTCAGTTGGGGATATTCAAAATAATTAACCAATCATTAATACCATTGATCAGCCCTACCAAACGTGGATGTTTTTTCACTAAGAAACAAACATTGTTATGTTATTTGATTGATATTGTGAAGCCGCTTTGATGCAATTTATATTGTGAAAAGCGCTACATAAATACACTTGACTTGACTTGACACACACACACACACACACACACACACACACACACACCGCCCTGCTCACACACACAGATCGTAGTGTCGTAGCGCTCCAGCACACACACACTCACACACACACACACAGCCCTGCTCACACACACACACACACCTTCATCTTCAGCGCAGCGATGTCCTGGTCGTAGTGCTCCAGCATGTTGGGGAAGAAGGTGGTGTTGTAGGGCATGTGGACACACCACTGCACTCGCACCGGCTCACAGGTGAAGAGTGTGTGGCTCGCGCTCGAGTCCAGCGTCAGGACACACACACACAACCACAGCGGGACCCGCATCATTCAGGAGAACCTAGGGAGATCTGCAACACACACATCTACATCAGCGCAATATGAGCACAGTCACATCGAGCCAATCGGCTGCCAAACATTTCAATAACGTAACCAGTGTGTGTGTGTGTGTGTGTGCGTTCTCACTGTGGCTGTATTAATACAAGCATATTTATATGGAAGAGTCTGTACTTGGACTGTCAGCAACAAATCTTTCTAGCTATAGCCTAATCATGCATTTTTAGGAAAATTTTATTCATATTGCACTTGATAATTAACAGAAACAAACCACCTAACACACGAGTTGAGTGGGTTTAGACCCGTGCCGTAAGAACATCTCTGACTAACTTAAACTCCTTCTGCACAAATAACCATCATCATCATCATCAGAGGAAACATCCAAGACACTCCGCTTTAAGCCTCTCTAAAGTCTGTGTTATATATGAATCATACTACTGAAGGATCTCAAAACAAGTGAAAATGTATGTCATATATAATAAATTCGCCATAATGAAGGAGTAGAATATGGAGATGACGTTAGATGCTTCATGCGCTCATGTATGTTTATAATCATATGTATATGAAACTGCATGATTTATTCTGTTGATTTACTCTATTGAGAAGTATACTGAAGTTAGAGAAGTTACTGATAGGAGAGATCAATCATCAGTAGTGATTAATTATCTCGACGATCTTATTTAAATATCAATAGATTTCAGAGAGGATATCAGTGTATAGAAGCATAATTATCAGCAAATATTTAAAATTAGACATGATGCAGACTTTGACCAACATTAATTCACATACTAAATTACCTATTGCTCTTTCTTATCTACATAATCATCTTAGAGAGTTTGTATTCAACATTCATTCGTGTTTTTGACTTCTCTTCCTGTTTCAATAATGGTTGTCTGGTCTAAACGCGTTTCAGTTCAAACACACAACTTCAACTGAGCACATCAAATCTCGCACAAAGTTTCACAAATGATATCTATAGCCTATATTTTTTATTATGTCTTACTTCAGGTACAAAATCATCTACGCCATTCTCCACCGGTGAAAGTCTTTAACTTATCCAGAAGAGAAACAAAAGATTTGCAGGAGTTTGTGACTTCCGAGAAAAACTAAACTCACGTGTGCGCATGCGCAGCGAGCATGTCAAAGAGACTGTCTGCAAATTCCGCTCACAGTCCAAAAATATAAACGTCCAATCATTCAAAAATGAACGGCATTTACAAAGAATGCCTAGTGAGTAGACTGACTTACTACAGGTGAGATTTTGCTTTATTCACATGTAGTAGTAAGTTCTACTACAAGCTTTGAAACATGGTAAAAAAAACATTTAGGTGAATTACAGCATATTTTATGAAAAATATTGTGTATACTGTATAATGAGGGAAGTGTTGTAAACAACGGAACTTCCTGCAAGCTTTGGAATTTGAACATGTCTGTTTTAATGTTAAAATGAATTCATTAAAATTATACGTTTTAACGCAATTGGTGCAATTGGTACCAGTTCCCTTAGGCATCAAATTATTCTCTGGTATAAATATACGGCTATTATGCACGTTGGTGAATTTGAAATTAATATTTCATGTCGATATACAATTGTTGCATATTGCTAACTAAGCGTGGTATTACTGATGTCTTTGTAAGTCTGCCGACTGTGGCAAGAGAAAGCTATGTATGGTGACAGCGCTTTCACCTTCACAAGACTCGATCTGATGTTTCACACACACACACGCACGCCACACACACACACTCTCTCTCTATATATATATATATCACAGACACACACATACGTGTGCATACACTTTGAACATAGTGGTGGGTATTATCTATAAATTGTTTATGTATAAATAATTAATTACATTTGGTTATACACATATTTAAATTGGGCCGGAGCGCAGCTCGTCTCCTTCAGCACCAAATATATTGAGTGTATATAATGAAAGTTGTGAAATCATTCCCTAATATTAACTCTAATTTGGTGCTGCAATGATTCGCCCATCGCGACGATAACTGCCCTCCTCATGTGCGCTGCTTCAGCACTCAAACACCTGCTCGAGTTTTTGAGTCCAATCAAAGCATTATGTTCACAGGAGCGCGAACCTCAAAGCGACGCTTCACTTCAGTTAACGATCATACAGTGCGAGATAAAATGCAGGTAGCTAAAATAAACAGCTGTTTTTCGATAGAAGTTTTAAATGACCGACAGAAATAATCAGTTTGATCAAAGTCAAGTCAAGTGTATTTATATAGCGCTTTTCACAATATAAATTGCATCAAAGCAGCTTCACAGTATCAATCAAATAACATAACAATGTTTGTTTCTTAGTGGGAAAAACATCCACGTTTGGTAGGGCTGATCAATGGTATTAATGCTTGGTAAATTAATTTGAATATCCCCAACTGAGCAAGCCAAAGGCAACAGTGGCAAGGAACCGAAAAAACTCCATCAGGTGACCTACTGGTGTCCTAAAACTCCATCAGGTGACCTACTGGTGTCCTAAAACTCCATCAGGTGACCCACTGGTGTCCTAAAACTCCTTTAGGTGACCCACTGGTGTCCTAAAACTCCATCAGGTGACCCACTGGTGTCCTAAAACTCCATCATGTGACCCACTGGTGTCCTAAAACTCCATCAGGTGACCCACTGGTGTCCCAAAACTCCATCAGGTGACCCACTGGTGTCCTAAAACTCCATCAGGTGACCCACTGGTGTCCTAAAACTCCATCAAGTGACCCACTGGTGTCCTAAAACTCCATCAGGTGACCCACTGGTGTCCCAAAACTCCATCAGGTGACCCACTGGTGTCCTAAAACTCCATCAGGTGACCCACTGGTGTCCTAAAACTCCATCAGGTGACCTACTGGTGTCCCAAAACTCCATCAGGTGACCCACTGGTGTCCTAAAACTCCATCAGGTGACCCACTGGTGTCCTAAAACTCCATCAGGTGACCCACTGGTGTCCTAAAACTCCATCAGGTGACCCACTGGTGTCCCAAAACTCCATCAGGTGACCCACTGGTGTCCTAAAACTCCATCAGGTGACCCACTGGTGTCCTAAAACTCCATCAGGTGACCTACTGGTGTCCTCAAACTCCATCAGGTGACCCACTGGTGTCCTAAAACTCCATCAGGTGACCCACTGGTGTCCTAAAACTCCATCAGGTGACCCACTGGTGTCCTAAAACTCCATCAGGTGACCCACTGGTGTCCCAAAACTCCATCAGGTGACCCACTGGTGTCCTAAAACTCCATCAGGTGACCCACTGGTGTCCTAAAACTCCATCAGGTGACCTACTGGTGTCCTCAAACTCCATCAGGTGACCTACTGGTGTCCTAAAACTCCATCAGGTGACATAATGGTGTCCTAAAACTCCATCAGGTGACCCACTGGTGTCCTAAAACTCCATCAAGTGACCTACTGGTGTCCTAAACTCCATCAGGTGACCCACTGGTGTCCTAAAACTCCATCAAGTGACCCACTGGTGTCCTAAAACTCCATCAGGTGACCCACTGGTGTCCCAAAACTCCATCAGGTGACCCACTGGTGTCCTAAAACTCCATCAGGTGACCCACTGGTGTCCTAAAACTCCATCAAGTGACCCACTGGTGTCCTAAAACTCCATCAGGTGACCCACTGGTGTCCCAAAACTCCATCAGGTGACCCACTGGTGTCCTAAAACTCCATCAGGTGACCCACTGGTGTCCTAAAACTCCATCAGGTGACCTACTGGTGTCCCAAAACTCCATCAGGTGACCCACTGGTGTCCTAAAACTCCATCAGGTGACCCACTGGTGTCCTAAAACTCCATCAGGTGACCTACTGGTGTCCTAAAACTCCATCAGGTGACCCACTGGTGTCCCAAAACTCCATCAGGTGACCCACTGGTGTCCTAAAACTCCATCAGGTGACCCACTGGTGTCCTAAAACTCCATCAGGTGACCTACTGGTGTCCTCAAACTCCATCAGGTGACCCACTGGTGTCCTAAAACTCCATCAGGTGACATAATGGTGTCCTAAAACTCCATCAGGTGACCCACTGGTGTCCTAAAACTCCATCAAGTGACCTACTGGTGTCCTAAACTCCATCAGGTGACCCACTGGTGTCCTAAAACTCCATCAGGTGACTTAATGGACAGAAAAAAAACCTTGGGAGAACCCAGGCTCAGTCGGGGGCCAGTTCTCCTCTGGCGTTTATGAACTAGAGGCCGGATTTACAGTAACTGTAATTTGATACAGAATTTTGTTTTATTTTATCACTTTGGGGTGGGTACGCGAACTGGAATCACAACATTTTATCTGTAGAGTGGGAAAGGGATCCTCGATAGGGAGAGGCTAGTTGGCACTTCAGCACTGCGTTGTCATCGGGTCCAGGCAAAGCTCCTAGTCAGATCTGGATACGTCCTGGATCCGGCAGGCTGCGGTAAAACCTCGGGATAAACAAAGACACTAAAATTAGCGTAGATGCCATTCTTCTTATGATGTAACGAGTACATCAGGATTTAAGGGAAGTGTTCCCGGTTCCGGCTGACCTAATCTATGCAGCCTAACATTGAGTTATAGAAGTCTATAATATATTATGTGTATGCTAGGTCAAAGAGCTGTGTTTTTATTCTAGCTTTGATCTGACAGAGTGTGTCTGCTTCCCAGACAATGTTAGGAAGACTGTTCCAGAGTTTTGGTGCTAAATAGGAAAAGGATCTACCGCCAGCAGTCGATTTAGATATTCTAGGTATTATCAACTGGCCAGAGTTTTAAGATCGCAATAGACGTGAAGGACTAAAATAGGTTAAGAGCTCGCTCAAGCACTGCGGAGCTAAACCATTTAGTGCTTTGTAAGTGTGGCGGGGGAGGCGTGGTTTAGCGAGGTCTGCGACGAGAGAGAGAGTGGAGAGACGAGCGGCGGTAAGTAGGTCAAGTGTAAAATGACTGACACCTGTGTCTCGTTGCAGTAATTGGCGTGGGGAGACCGTATAAAGCAGACTGGAACCAGCGATCGAGGAGAGAGAAGGGCTGAGGTCTCGTGGGAAATGGGAAGAGGACTTTGTGGAAGACAAACCTGATCGAGTGTTTTTGAAACTGTGACTAAGATTTATGTTCGACGTCCGCATGTGGCGCCAGAGCTTTGAGATTGTTAAATAAAATACCCACGAGTCTCAGCCAGCTGACCCCGGTCTCCTTCCTTCAAACTCACACGCCAAGGGCTTTTATTACACTGGTGCCGAAACCCGGGAAGGAAGGAGAACGCCGCCGCCAAGATGCAAACTCCGTCAGCAACATCGGGGACGCCATTTGCGGACATCAGTTCATCGCTCGCGGGACTGCATCAAGAGAACCACCAAGCCCTGCTGGACTTGCGGGCGGATCAGGAAGGTCGGTTCCAAGCCCTGATGCAAGCCCAACAGGCGGATGGCGAGCTGTTCCGGAGCTTGCTGAACCGGGAGGATCGGACGGAGCGGGCTTCCCCCAGCTCCAACCCAGCCGCTCACATGTCTCTGACGAAGATGGGAACCTCCGATGATCCCGAGGCCTTCTTGGACCTGTTCGAGAAAACTGCCGAGGCATGTGAGTGGCCATCAACCAGCTGGCCGGTTCGGCTCATTCCGCTGCTGTCGGGGGAAGCCCAGAAGGCTGCTCAACAACTGCCCGTCCAGAACCTCCTGGTATACGCCGATTTAAAAAGAGCCATTCTCCAAAGGGTCGGCCTCAACCCTGAGCAACATCGTCAACGCTTCCGTTCGCTGGAACTGGCAGAAGCAGGCCGACCCTTTGTCTTGGCACAGCAGCTCCGGGACTCGTGCCGCAAATGGCTGTTGGCCGGAGGAAGCGACGCCGAGGCCATCATCGACCATGGTGCTGGAGCAGTTCGTCTCCAGGTTGCCGAAGAGGACTGCCCAGTGGGTCCCGTGCCCCCGGCCGGCGTCGCTGGATCTGGCCATCCAACTGGCGGAGGATCAACTGGCGGCGTGCTCCGGGGTCGGCGAACACCTGCCATCTGTCTCTCTCTCTCCCCCTGTCTCTCTCTCTCTCCATTCCCCTAAACCCGTTCCTTTCCCCAGGACCCGCTCCAATGGACCTCCGAGGGCACCTCCCCGCTGGAAGGCTGTAGCCGAGGGCCCAGCCGGGTCGCGAGGATCCGTCAGGGGAGGGGGGCCGGGACACACGGAAGGGCTCGACGCGGTTCCTGCGCTCTCCCCACGCTCTCCCCACGCCAATTCCTTGACCCGCTTCCTGCCACTAGAGCGGCGGGGAAGCCTGGGCCGGCCTGTTGGCGTTGCGGGGATCCGGGCCATTTCGTGGACCGCTGCCCGGTCATGGAGGTTGGGACACTGGTCCGGATCCCGGACGTTCCGCAGGCCGCCCCCGATCAAGCCGGGTTGTACCAGATACCTGAGAGTATTAAGGGGGGGTACCTATCAGGCCTTGGTGGATTCAGGTTGTAACCAGACCTCCATCCATCAAAGCCTGATACAGTCCGGGGCATTGGATATGGGCCGCATGGTTAATGTGAGGTGTGTGCACGGGGATATAGTGGAGTACCCCTTAAAAGTCATTACTATTAAATTCAGGGGACAAAATCATTGTGTGGAGGTCGCAGTTAGCCCGCACCTCCGGCATCCGTTAATTTTGGGAACGAATTGGCCAGCTTTTAAACAATTGTTGGGATGTTTAACAACGGATGCCTCTGGGAAAAAGAAAAGGCGGGGAAGGGGGGCGAGCGCTCAGGTTGGAGAGACTGTTCCTGGACCCAGCGGAACTGTTTCAGAGGAACCGAGCGGCTTGGCGAGGTTAAACCTCTCCAGTCGCGATGACTTTCCCCTGGAACAGTCCCAAGATGAGACGCTCAAACATGCGTTTGAACAGGTCCGTTCCATCGATGGGCAGATCCTCCAACCTGCCCGCGCGCTCTCCTATCCTTATTTTGCCGTTATTAAAGACAGGTTGTATCGGGTGACCCAAGACACTCAGACAAAAGAAGATATAACCCAATTGTTAGTACCACGGGGCCGTCGGGAAATGCTTTTCAAGACGGCACATTGTAATCCGATGGCGGGGCATCTAGGGATGACAGCGACATTAAACCGCTTAATGACCCGATTCTTCTGGCCGGGCATTCACGAGAACGTGCGCAGGTGGTGCGCGTCGTGTCGGGAATGTCAGTTGGTAAATCCACCGGCCGCCCCAAAAGCGCCATTGCGCCCTCTACCTCTTGTGCAGGTCCCCTTCGAGAGAATTGGTATGGACCTCATCGGGCCATTAGAACGATCGGCACGGGGACATCGCTTTGCGTTAGTTATAGTAGACTACGCAACGCGATATCCCGAAGCAGTGGCGCCACGCACTATATCAGCTAAGAGTGTGGCAGACGCCCTGTTTCATTTAATCTCCCGCGTGGGAATCCCGAAAGAGATTCTCATGGATCAAGGCACCACGTTTATGTCACGCACGTTAAGCGAATTATATGAATTATTGGGCATTAAATCGGTGCGTACCAGTGTCTATCACCCACAAACGGACGGACTGGTCGAAAGATTTAATCGCACGTTGAAAACAATGATTCGTAAATTCGTACAAGAAGACGCGAAAAATTGGGACAGGTGGCTAGAACCCCTCTTATTCGCCGTGCGAGAGGTCCCCCAAGCCTCCACGGGGTTTTCCCCCTTCGAGCTTCTTTTTTGACGTCAGGCCCGTGGGGTGTTAGACGTCCTAAAGGAAACTTGGGAGGACGGACGCTCAGATGGCAAAAATGAAATTCAGTATGTCATGGACCTGAGAGCAAAACTCCATACACAGGGGCGGCTCTCTATGGAGAATTTGCTTCAGGCTCAAGACAGACAAAGCCGGCTGTATAACAGGGGAACTAAGCTTCGAGAGTTTACACCGGGAGATAAAGTGCTCATTTTACTACCAACCTCCAGCTCCAAATTGTTAGCGAAGTGGCAAGGACCCTTTAAGGTCACATAGCGGATAGGGGATCTCAATTATGAGGTAATACGAACAGACAGGGGTGATTCACGGCAAATCTACCATCTCAACCTCCTGAGGAGGAGTCAGTGTTGCTTGCGACGGCAGTGAGTGGAGAGGAGGATCTCGGGCCAGAGGCGATCATCAAAGAGAAATCTTTCGCCCTGGCCCTGGGGGGGGGATCACCTCTCGCCCTCGCAGCTCACTGACATCACAAGGTTCCAAAGAGAGTTTGCCGATATGTTTTCACCCCTGCCTGGTCGTACTAATCTGATCCAGCACCATATTGAGACAGAGCCGGGCTTGGTAGTTCGCGGCCGGCCATACAGATTGCCTGAACACAAAAAAAGTGGTTCAGACGGATTTAGAGGCAATGCTGGAGATGGGAGTAATTGAGGAGTCCCACAGTGACTAGGCAAGCCCGATAGTTTTAGTTCCTTAAACTGACAGCTCGGTACGGTTTTGTGTGGACAATCGCAGGGTGAATGCAGTGTCGAAATTCAACGCTTATCCAATGCCGCGGATTGACGAGCTGCTTGATCGGTTAGGTACGGCTTGCTTTTATTCGACGCTGGACTTAACGAAAGGATATTGGCAGATCCCCTTATCTCCCATGTCCAAAGAAAAAAACAGCCTTCACCACGCCGTTTGGATTACACCAATGTGTAACACTTCCTTTCGGGTTGTTCGGGGCTCCGGCCACGTTTCAGCGTCTCTTGGACAGAATTCTGCGACCCCATGCTCCATATGCCGCTGCATACTTGGATGATATCATCATCTACAGTAATGACTGGCAGCGACATGTGGAGCATTTAAGGGCCGTCCTCGGGCCGCTGAGACAGGCGGGGCTAACGGCCAACCCGAAGAAGTGTGCAGTTGGGCGGGTGGAGGTAAGGTATCTGGGCTTCCACTTGGGTCATGGGCAGGTGCGTCCCCAAATTGACAAGACAGCAGCAATTGCAACCTGTCCTAGACCTAAGACCAAAAAGGAGGTGAGGCAGTTCCTGGGGCTGGCGGGATATTACAGAAGGTTTATTCCTGACTATTCGGACCTCACCAGCCCGCTGACTGACCTCACTAAAAAGGAGGTACCAGATACGGTCCAGTGGAGCAGTCCCAACAGGCTTTTACCCAGGTTAAGGCTGCTCTCTGTGGTGGCCCGCTCCTGCACTCTACTAATTTCTCTCTCCCTTTTTTGTTGCAGACTGACGCGTCGGACAGGGGGCTGGGCGCTGTCCTGTCCCAGGAGGTGGAGGGGGACGACCGCCCGGTGCTGTACATTAGTCGTACGCTCTCGAAGAGAGAGGCTAAGTACAGCACCATAGAGAAGGAGTGTTTGGCCATCAGATGGGCGGTCCTCACCCTGCGCTATTACCTCCTGAGGCGGGAGTTCACCCTCTGTTCGGACCACGCGCCCCTGCAGTGGCTCCACCACATGAAGGACACTAACGCGCGGATCTCCCGTTGGTATCTAGCTTTACAGCCTTTTAAGTTCATGGTGATCCTCAGGCCGGGGGTGCAGATGGCTGTGGCTGACTTCCTCTCTAGGAATGGGGGGGGGGGGGGGGGCTGCAGGCCGGATGGCTCCCCGGCCTGCGGCGGGCGGGGGGGGTATGTGGTGGGGGAGGCGTGGTTTAGCGAGGTCTGCGACGAGAGAGAGAGTGGAGAGACGAGCGGCGGTAAGTTGGTCAAGTGTAAAATGACTGACACCTGTGTCTCGTTGCAGTAATTGGCGTGGGGAGAGACCGTATAAAGCAAACTGGTATGTGGTGGGGGAGGCTTGGTTTAGCGAGGTCTGCGACGAGAGAGAGAGTGGAGAGACGAGCGGCGGTAAGTTGGTCAAGTGTAAAATGACTGACACCTGTGTCTCGTTGCAGTAATTGGCGTGGGGGAGACCGTATAAAGCAGACTGGAACCAGCGATCGAGGAGAGAGAAGGGCTGAGGTCTCGTGGGAAATGGGAAGAGGTCTTTGTGGAAGACAAACCTGATCGAGTGTTTTTGAAACTGTGACTAAGATTTATGTTCGACGTGTGCATGTGGCGCCAGAGCTTTGAGATTGTTAAATAAAATACCCACGAGTCTCAGCCAGCTGACTCCGGTCTCCTTCCTTCACACTCACACGACAAGGGCTTTTATTACAGTAAGTAATCAACAATATTTAAAAATGTATACGATGTTTAATAGGCAGGTAATGCAGTGTTGACAGAACCGGGCTAATATGGTCATATTTCCTGGTTCTGGTAAGAACTCGAGCTGCTGCGTTTTGAACTAGCTGTAGTTTGTTTATTAAGAGTGCATGAAAACCACCCAGTAGAGCATTACAGTAATCTAGTCTTGAGGTCATGAACGCATGAACTAACTGTTCCGCATTTGTCAATGAGAGCATATGATGTAATTTAGATATATTTAAAATATACATAGGTTATTACATGAGGAAGTTTTTCTTACAGTGTGACAGAGTGATGTGTGTGCTTATATGCTGCCTGTGGTGATGAGATGATGAGGTGCGGGTGATCATGAATGAGGTGCAGGTGCGGGTGATTAGTATTCAGGTGATAGCGATCTCTGTGATTGGGTGATGGTGGAGTCCGACTGATCCCTGACAGAACCCCCTCCACGGACCCTGACGTCGCGGTGGCCGATCTCTGGGTGCTGGACAATCTGGGTGAGGGCTGGGTTGGGAAATATGTGACGTCATTATGTTGTGGCTGACGACAAGACATGACATTTCTCTGTACTGTATACGTGTTGTAGCCATTAAAGAAAACATATTTAGTTTCATATTTATGTTTAAATATTTTAGGCTATGTTATTTTTTAATTTAACCAATGTTGATTATGAAAGTGAGCATGCAGCATGAGAAAGCATGTGATGCGCATATGCCTGGAGGTAAGATATGATTTTGACCACTTCACTAAGTTTTGTTTTGTAGAAAGACTCTTTTTAAAAGATTTTCGGTTTGTATAAATTGTATCTTAATTTTGATCAATGTTTTATCAACCAATTGCCTGTATTTGATAAAAAAAGAAGCAAATATATAGCAGACAATGTAATAAGGTTTTTAAACTTGCTGTTATTTGATGTAGATAGTTAGTTTGTATTTAGATACTACTTGTTACTTCAATAATTTGGAACATTTTAAACTTGTTGCGTATTTCATTAGCATTGTGTCGGGGCGATGGGGGCAGGTGGGGCTTGAAAATTCTCCCTTGTCCAAAGTGGGGAATGACCGAAAAAGTTTGAGAAGCACTGCTCTAAGCCATGGTCAATCTTCTCTTTATCCTTCAGATTCTTCTGTTTCCCCACTGCCAGTTTTCATCACACTGATCCGCTTCATATCATCAATCTGGTGTCAGAAATGTACAGAAATACACAGAAATGTAGTATAATATAAATCAGACTACTTCATAAATTAAGTTGAAGTTAACACTTTACTCTCTTTTTGCAGCAGTTACAGCAACAGACATGAACACTGCATGCCTCACACACAACTCTTCAACTCAATTTCCAGCGCTGTTTCCCAAACGCATCATGAGCCTACGATGATCATAGACACTATTGGTGGCAGTTGTTCTACGATCAACTTAGGCTTACCATGCTTTTGGGAAACCCAGCTCGAGTCAGAACACAACACAAAAACGACACATAGTGGTTACTGAAGGATACTACAGTGTGGTTCTGTATAAAGTAAGTTCAGGCTGGATCATCTCACTCATTTCTACGGTCTTTACTAACTTTATCTTCAGTAGACTCTGTTCAGATGACTGAACCTACAGGGTTTAACTGTAATTACACTCACTACTGTTCATAATTTTGTGGGCACTGTTTTTAAAAAATTCTTTTCAAATTCTTTTTTTTTCCCAGTGCTGTTCCTCAAACTCAAAACAAAGAGTCCTTATTGTTGTGGTTTAAGAAATGTTTCTTGAGCTCCAAAACTGTTTTGCCATCACAGAATGATTTTGAAAAGAAATTATATTAAAATAGAAAATGGTTATTTTAAATTTTAATACTATTTTACTATTTGTATGTTTTGACTGCATTTGTGATCAACTAAATGCAGCTTTGTGGAGCAGGAGAGACTTCTTCTAAAAACATATAGGAAATGTCCACATTATGTGAATTTGTGTAAAGACTTGTTATTTTTAAGACAACCACAAGATGGGATCAGAGCTATGAACATTGAGCAACTAAACAACTTTAAATCAGAGAATCTGTTCAGTAAATATCTGTTCTTTATACTTACAGCCTGAGTCCCAACCCGAATAAAATAAAAAAAACCTTTAGTCAAATTTGAGTTCTCATGTTATATTTCTTTTATATTTCTTACTTTGTAGCCTACTTTAATTCAGTTTCAAAGAACAGCCTGTTGTTTATGAATGCAGTCTTATGCATGTGTTTTATTGTAGACGGTGATGAACAAGGGTTAGTAGATGCTTTCAAATTTCCTCCTATTTTTATATGTGTGTGTGTGTGTGTGTGTGTGTGTGTGTGTGTGTGTGTGTGTGTGTGTGTGTGTGTGTGTGTGTGTGTGTGTGTGTGTGTGTGTGTGTGTGTGTGTGTACCTACTTAACTATATTTTGGGGACAAATTTGTACCCAGAAGTGACCAAAACCTGACAAAATCTCCACTAAATTCCCTTTAGGGACGTCCTCATTTGTAAATCAGGTTTAAAAATAAAGTAATAAAAGGTTTTTAAAATATGTAAAAATGCAGAATGTCTCCTGTGATGGGCAGGTTTAGGGATAGGGTTAGTGTGTGTGCGTGTGTGTGTGTGTGTGCGTGTGTGTGTGTGTGTGCGTGCGTGTGTGCGTGTGTGTGTGTGTGTGTGTGTGTGTGTGTGTGTGTGTGTGTGTGTGTGTGTGTGTGTGTGTGTGTGTGTGTGTGTGTGTGTGTGTGTGTGTGTGTGTGTGTGTGATGGGTAGGTTTAGGGATAGGGTTAGTGTAAGGGGAAAGAATATACAGTTTGTACAGTATAAAAACCATTACGTCTATGGAATGTCCCCATTTAGATAGCTAAGTAAACATGTGTGTGTGTGTGTGTGTGTGTGTGTGTGTGTGTGTGTGCGCGTGCGTGCGTGCGTGCGTGCGTGCGTGCGTGCGTGCGTGCGTGCCTGTGTGTGTGTGTCAAGTCAAGTCAAGTCAAGTCAAGTCAAGTGTATTTATATAGCTCTTTTCACAATATAAATTGCATCAAAGCAGCTTCACAATATCAATCAAATAACATAATGTTTGTTTCTTAGTGAAAAAACATCCACGTTTGGTAGGGCTGATCAATGGTATTAATGCTTGGTTAATTATTTTGAATATCCCCAACTGAGCAAGCCAAAGGCAACAGTGGCAAGGAACCGAAAAACTCCATCAAGTGACCTACTGGTGTCCCAAAACTCCATCAAGTGACCTACTGGTGTCCCAAAACTCCATCAGGTGACCCACTGGTGTCCTAAAACTCCATCAGGTGACCTACTGGAGAAAAAAAAAACCTTGGGAGAACCCAGGCTCAGTCGGGGGCCAGTTCTCCTCTGGCGTTTATGAACTAGAGGCCGGATTTATAGTAACTGTAATTTGATACAGAATTTTGTTTTATTTTATCACTTTGGGGTGGGTACGCAAACCGGAATCACAACGTTTTATCTGTAGAGTGGGAAAGGGATCCTCCATAGGGAGAGGCTAGTTGGCACTTCAGCACTGCGTTGTCATCGGGTCCAGGCAAAGCTCCTAGTCAGATCTGGATACGGCCTGGATCCGGTCGGCTGCGGGAAAACCTCGGGATAAACAAAGACACTAAAATTAGCGTAGATGCCATTCTTCTTATGATGATGTAACGAGTACATCAGGATTTAAGGGAAGTGTTCCCAGTTCCGGCTGACCTAATCTATGCAGCCTAACATTGAATTATAGAAGTCTATAATATATTATGTGTATGCTAGGTCAAAGAGCTGTTTTTTTATTCTAGCTTTGAACTGACAGAGTGTGTCTGCTTCCCGGACAATGGTAGGAAGACTGTTCCAAAGTTTTGGTGCTAAATAGGAAAAGGATCTACCGCCAGCAGTCGATTTTGATATTCTAGGTATTATCAACTGGCCCGAATTTTGAGATCGCAATAGACGTGAAGGACTATAATGCGTTAAGAGCTCGCTCAAGTACTGCGGAGCTAAACCATTTAGTGCTTTGTAAGTAATCAACAATATTTTAAAATTTATACGATGTTTAATAGGCAGCCAATGCAGTGTTGACAGAACCGGGCTAATATGGTCATATTTCCTGGTTCTAGTAAGAACTCGAGCGGCTGCGTTTTGGACCAGCTGTAGTTTATTTATTAAGCGTGCAGGGCAACCACCCAGTAGAGCATTACAATAATCTAGTCTTAATGTCATGAAAGCATGAACTAATTGTTCCGCATTTGTTAATGAGAGCATATGTCGTGTGTGTGTGTGTGTGTGTGTGTGTGTGTGTGTGTGTGTGTGTGTGTGTGTGTGTGTGTGTGTGTGTGTGTGTGTGTGTGTGTGTGTGTGTGTGTTTTAATGATGCCTGTTGCAGAAGAAATCTCGGATCATCCGCTCTTGAAATGAGACATATTTTACTTCACATTGTTCTTTCATGTTATTTGAATGACTTTCGATTGTAGTCCAGGTAAATCTGGTTCTGTTTGTGAGATATTGAGACCTTTTCTCGAGGGCATGAAATTCATGAGATCATTTTTGGAGTCATTCTCAATGATTTCGAAACTGTCTATGGAAACAGTAAGGCATAACTTTCACCTTTATTGTTTTCTCTCTGTATGTTTGCTAAGAGTTTTCCTCATGACAGTTATCAACGAGAGCGCGCATTGGTCTATGTGCGCGTAACCGTGGATTTATACATACACCAATGAGCACGAGCACTGAGCGGGTTTGCAGAGTCTCAGTGAGTGGGTTTGCAGAGTCTCAGTGAGTGTCTCAGTGCGTGTCTCATCAGTGCGTGTCTCAGATCTTCCTGAAGAGGAATCGCTCGCGTGAGGTCCGCGCGCGTCATGGCGGGAGCGCAGCCGGGGGTTCACGCGCTTCAGCTCAAACGCGTGTCCGTGCCCGAGAAGCTCAGGACGGGGGACAAGTTCATGAAGTGGGACGAGGTAAGTAACATTCATGGCAGATTCAGATTCTCAGTGTATTTGTGGAGCAGTGTTAGCGCGAGCTGTCAGGGTCATGCAAAAGTCACATTTGCACAAATGCTGGGTTTCTGTAGAATTGCTTTTGTATGTGTATTAAATTAGAATATTTTTTGGAAAACCTATTAAAAAGCTAGTTCACCCCAAATTGAACCTTCGGTCATCGTTTACTCTCTCGTGTTGTTCCAAACCCGTGTGAATGTTTGCCTGGGAACATCATAATCCCAGTGTAAAATGGTTCGGATCGACATGACGGAGAGAAAATGATGACAGATTTTACATTTTGAGTGATTCTCTCTATTTAAATGCAGACATGTTCTGTAAGATGGCTTTTTTTGGAAAATATATTTTAATATATAAATATATATCTTCAGTGTACCGTTGTCATATTTGCATAGTTGTATCTATTACAGCTTTAATGTTGTATGTTTAATGTTTACTTGGTTGTTAGTGCTGTTTATTTGACATCATGTTTAGGCAAATGACCTTTATTAATAACTGGAAACATAACAGATGGCAGCATATGCACCTTGCAAGTGAACACGGAAATGTTACGATTCTCTTCAATGTAACGTTTCCTCGTTCCCATATTTTCCCCTGACCCTTTCCGATACTCCTCTCCTGCCATAAAAGGTCAAAGCTGCCTGTGAAAGTCCTCAAGCCCAAGTGATTCGATTAGGAAAACAAAATGCTGACATAGAGCTTCATGGAGGGACAAACTACTGAACAACAGAGAAAACGTCAGATTTACCTGAAGATGTGAAACTCTCATCCATGGGTGAATTTGACATTAATTGTAGCTAAGTTCTTTTATCATGGATTTTCCAAAACGAATGCATGCAAGTCATGGGAGAACTATATTGTTTTAATACCAAGCCTGATTTAATCTGTGATGAGAGATGACAGTGTGTCTGCTTCTGAGGAGAGGTTATGTGGGATAGAAGTGGGATTTCTCTTTTTCCCATCAGAAACCACTTCTCTCCAGTCGATCTTAATCCAGTTTAAACGGGACCTACGCCTGCTGGTTTACTGAACATCTCTAGCGATTTGCTGCGCTTTGGGAGTTCTTCAATATCCACAGTGCTTTGCCCATCCATTGAATGGCAGAAATTAGTGAATGAGTGATTTTGTAAAGCATCTGAAACCTGCAGCAGATCAGAGAAGTGATGAAGATGATGATGATGATGTAATCTCATCTGTGATGCTGGAACTGTGTTTCTTAGACAGACATGAACACACAGTTAAATCTCTGTCAAGTGAAGAGGTGCGGCGACGAATACTCATGTAATTGTCTAGTTATTTAAGCAATTCACCATCTAGTCGAGTTTGTACATCTTTCAGTAAGATGCAGCAACCTTCTCATGAAATGTTGTATTTTTAGCACTTGTCTGGTCATTGCCTCACTTTGTTGTATTCCTCATTGGTAAGTCGTTTTGGATAAAAGCGTCTGCTAACTAATTAAATGTAAATGTCATGTTTGGAAGTGAAAACTATATAAAATTTTAAAAAAGACCTGAAATATGAGAAATGCTCTGGGAGCTCATAATAATGCCGGGATGCATGTGATACTCTGGCTCCAGGATATTCCCAGTTTTCCCAGTGCGTTTCCTGACGTCAAGTCAAGTCATCTTCATTTATATAGCGCTTTTAACAATTTAGATTGTTTCAAAGCAGCTTTACAGAGGTAAACATATACAGGTCCTTTTAAAAAAATTAGCATATTGTGATAAAGTTCATTATTTTCCATAATGTAATGGTAAAAATTAAACTTACATATATTTTAGATTCATTGCATACCAACTGAAATATTTCAGGTCTTTTATTGTTTTAATACTGATGATTTTGGCATACAGCTCATGAAAACCCAAAATTCCTGTCTCCAAAAATTAGCATATCATGAAAAGGTTCTCTAAACGAGCTATTAACCTAATCATCTGAATCAACTAATTAACTCTAAACACCTGCAAAAGATTCCTGAGGCTTTTAAAAACTCCCAGCCTGTTTCATTTCTCAAAACCGCGAACATGGGTAAGACTGCCGACCTGACTGCTGTCCAGAAGGCCATCATTGACACCCTCAAGCAAGAGGGTAAGACACAGAAAGACATTTCTGAACAAATAGGCTGTTCCCAGAGTGCTGTATCAAGGCACCTCAGTGGGAAGTCTGTGGGAAAGAAAAAGTGTGGCAAAAAACGCTGCACAATGAGAAGAGTTGACCAGACCCTGAGGAAGATTGTGGAGAAGGACCGATTCCAGACCTTGGGGGACCTGCGGAAGCAGTGGACTGAGTCTGGAGTAGAAACATCCAGAGCCACCGTGCACAGGCGTGTGCAGGAAATGGGCTACAGGTGCCGCATTCCCCAGGTCAAGCCACTTTTGAACCAGAAACAGCGGCAGAAGCGCCTGACCTGGGCTACAGAGAAGCAGCACTGGACTGTTGCTCAGTGGTTGCATGTCATTCGGAAATCAAGGTAATAGAGTCTGGAGGAAGACTGGTGAGAAGGAAATGCCAAAATGCCACAGTCAGTGATGGTCTGGGGTGCCATGTCAGCTGCTGGTGTTGGTCCACTGTGTTTTATCGAGGGCAGGGTCAATGCAGCTAGCTATCAGGAGATTTTGGAGCACTTCATGCTTCCATCTGCTGAAAAGCTTTATGGAGATGAAGATTTCATTTTTCAGCACGACCTGGCACCTGCTCACAGTGCCAAAACCACTGGTAAATGGTTTATTGACCATGCATTACTATACTCAATTGGCCTGCCAACTCTTCTGACCTGAACCCCATAGAGAATCTGTGGGATGTTGTGAAGACAAAGTTGAGAGACGCAAGACCCAACACTCTGGATGAGCTTAAGGCCGCTCTCGAAGCATCCTGGGCCTCCATAACACCTCAGCAGTGCCACAGGCTGATTGCCTCCATGCCACGCCGAATTGAAGCAGTCATTTCTGCAAAAGGATTCCCGACCAAGTATTGAGTGCATAACTGAACATAATTATTTGAAGGTTGACTTTTTTTGTATTAAAAACACTTCATTTATTGGTCGGATGAAATATGCTAATTTTTTGAGACAGGAGTTTTGGGTTTTCATGAGCTGTATGCCAAAATCATCAGTATTAAACCAATAAAAGACCTGAAATATTTCAGTTGGTGTGCAATGGATCTAAAATATATGAAAGTTTAATTTTTATCATTACATTATGGAAAATAATCAACTTTATCACAATATGCAAATTTTTTGAGAAGGACCTGTAATTTAAGGTAACAGAGATTGTTTTGGCTTTATAGCGGGTCTTGAATAATGTTATTACGACGCCGTTCTCTCTGAACAGACTTTAAACTGGACCTGTGATAAACGCTGATGTGTTCACATGCGCATTAAGAGCTGATTCTATAGTTATGTGCGATTGAATATATGTGCGCAGGTTTATAATTCCCTATAAACCATGCCTAAACAAACTACTTGTCTTGCCTATAAATTTGATACAGAATTTTATTTCATTTTATCACTTCGGGTTAGGTACGCGAACCGGATTCCCCACAGCTTTTTATCTGTAGAGTGGGAAAGGATCTTCCATAGGGAGAGGCTAGTGGACTTCAGCACTGCGTTGTCATCGGGTCCACCCAGGTGAAAAAGACGTACTGTTAAATGTATTAAACATGCATTATAGTATTTTTTTTTGTACTAAAAACACACTCAAGTACATTTTTAATACATTTAATAGTACGTCTTTTTCACCTGGTGAATGTCCTAGTCAGATCTGGAGTGTGTGTGTGTGTGTGTGTGTGTTTAGGTGAAGCTCCTAGTCAGATCTGGAGTGTGTGTGTGTGTTCAGGTGAAGCTCCTAGTTAGATCTGGTGTGTGTATGTGTGTGTCTCCAGGCGAAGCTCCTAGTCAGATCTGGTGTGTGTGTGTGTGTGTGTGTTCAGGTGAAGCTCCTAGTCAGATCTGGAGTGTGTGTGTGTGTTCAGGTGAAGCTCCTAGTTAGATCTGGTGTGTGTATGTGTGTGTCTCCAGGCGAAGCTCCTAGTCAGATCTGGTGTGTGTGTGTGTGTGTGTGTGTTCAGGTGAAGCTCCTAGTCAGATCTGGAGTGTGTGTGTGTGTTCAGGTGAAGCTCCTAGTTAGATCTGGTGTGTGTGTGTGTGTCTCCAGGCGAAGCTCCTAGTCAGATCTGGTGTGTGTGTGTGTGTGTGTGTGTGTGTGTGTGTGTGTGTGTGTGTGTGTGTGTGTGTGTGTCTCCAGGCGAAGCTCCTAGTCAGATCTGGATACGGCCTGGATACGGCCTGCATCCGGCAGGCTGCGGGAAAACCTCGGGATAAACAAAGACATTAAAATTAGCGTAAACTCAGTTTTTTATCAGTTTACATGCAAAAGTGCAAACAAAGTTTTCCGAAATCTCCACTCTGGCTGGAGTTTTTAGAAATAATCGTTTTCAGAGGCGAATTCTCCGAAGGGCACAAACGAAGGGAAGTGTCTCAGTTTTTCAAAATAACCATGTACGGTTAAACGGGGCCTTCATCTGATGTGCGTGTGTGTTTATCTGCTGTCTCGTCCAATCAGAGTCTGAACTCTGTTTTCTAATATTAGTTTGGCTGTTTTTACATTTGAACTCAGGTGTTTCAGAATGTGAATCTGTTTTTACACTGATGTTATTCTGATTCTGGTATGAATATCTGATCTTTTGTCCTCTAAGGCCATCAAGATTTAAAAAAAGAAGAAGAAAATAATCAGAATAATAGAAGTTTTTTTTTTAATTAATTATCAAAAATTTGACTTGGCACAATTTAAATATTTTGTATTCAATTGGCAACAAAATATCTGTTATATAATAATATACAATATACAATATAATCTGCCCAAAATAGTATTTTTTGGGGTCATGGGGACACTAAGGATCACATCACTGGCTCACTTGGCATTTAACACACTTTTATGGTCATTATTAAACTGTCTTGTCACATGTAAGTTGTCTACAAACCGTAAGGTTGGTGGTTCAATCCCCGGTTCCACTTGACCAAGTGTCGAGGTGTCCATGAGCAAGACACCTAACCCGAGCTGCTCCCGACGAGCTGGATGGCGCCTTGCATGGCTGACACCGGCGTCAGTGTATGAATGAGTGAGTGAGTGAGTGAGTGAGTGAATGGGTGAATGTGAGGCAAAATGTAAAGCGCTTTGGTGGCCATTGGGTCTGTGAAAGCGCTATATAAATGCAGTCCATTTACCATTTACCATATCTGACTGCATGCATTTTGCTATTGTAAAGAAAATGATAGAACGTTTCAGTAACAAAACGCCTTCAGGAATCCAGAGCTCATTTCTCCAGCTATTGATTGGCTCCTCAAGCGTCTGGCTTTAAATCCCTTCTGGTTCCCCTTTTCCACCAAGGCAGTTTGAGTGCCGGTTCGGAGCCAGAGCCTAGTTTCAAATCAGTTCCTTGCCTTTCGACACCCAAAGCACCAGCTCCGAACCAGGAAAAGTGGTTTGTAAGTAGCACTAGAACATTGCTGGGCCAGGAGTAGGAACCGCTTGCGTCAGCGGCTGGGGGTGGGGTTACCGGGACCAACAGACCAACAGAAACTTGTGACCGCCATTTTTAAATAGCAGCTAATCGAGCTAATAGCAGCTTGATTGTATTCTCCATCTATGCAAGTTACGGCGAGCTGCACGAACGCGATGGATTCGCCGTGTTTGGATGCTGATGTAGGTTCGCAAAGCCATGAGCATCAATAGTAACGCAACGACGGCCACTGTTGATGGAAGGCTTGTTGGAGATGCATCGGAGCGAATTGTCGGCTGTGGTTTCTCTGCCAGTGTGTTTGTATTACAGTGGCAGAATCTGCATCTAAAAGCGTCCCAGTAATAAATCAGGTAGAAACAGGAACCTGTCAGACGAGTTGTTGACTGTATACATGATCGGACACACTCGTAAAAGCTGAAGTGTGTATCTCTTCTCAGAGCACACTGGTCACAGATGTGTTGTGGACTGATCCTAAAGCACTGATGTGTGTTGAATGTCTGCATGCGTAATCGGCCCCTGCTGAAGTTTAGGGACTATAAAACGCCTCTGCGTTCCTCCACAAAAGCGTGCTGGTCTTTTTATAGAGCTCCAGTAATATTTGCAGTTGCCATGTGAAGTCCTGAGGGTTAAATGAAACACGAGCTGCTCTTGTCTCTCTGCGTCTGAAGGCTCACTCTCAACTCCGTTTCATTCACGACGAGGTTTGTGTTGCAGGAACTACAGTGCTCTATTTACTTTTGTTCACATCTGTCTTTCTCTTTAATATCTCTCCATTTCTCACAATCAACACAAACATGACATACTTCTAATTCTTCTCATCTACCCATGTTTCTCATGTTTATCCAATATTGATTATGTTGACTGTAATAAAATACCCAGTGTGCAGTGCTGACCCTGATGACCCTGATGTGATTGTCTGATGTTTTGATGTGAGTGTCTTGATGTGATTGTCTGATGTTTTGATGTGAGTGTCTTGATGTGATTGTCTGGTGTTTTGATGTGTTTGTCTTGATGTGATTGTCTGGTGTTTTGATGTGTTTGTCTTGATGTGGTTGTCTGGTGTTTTGATGTGATTGTCTGGTGTTTTGATGTGATTGTCTGATGTTTTGATGTGATTGTCTTGATGTGATTGTCTGGTGTTTTGATGTGATTGTCTGGTGTTTTGATGTGATTGTCTGGTGTTTTGATGTGCTTGTCTGATGTTTTGATGCGTTTGTCTGGTGTTTTGATGTGTTTGTCTTGATGTGTTTGTCTGGTGTTTTGATGTGATTGTCTTGATGTGATTGTCTGGTGTTTTGATGTGTTTGTCTTGATGTGATTGTCTGGTGTTTTGATGTGATTGTCTTGATGTGATTGTCTGGTGTTTTGATGTGATTGTGTGATGTTTTGATGTGATTGTCTGGTGTTTTGATTTTAGTGTCTGGTGTTTTGATGTGTTTGTCTGGTGTTTTGATGTGTTTGTCTTGATGTGATTTTCTGGTGTTTTGTTGTGATTGTCTTGATGTGATTGTCTGGTATTTTGACGTGAGTGTCTTGATGTGATTGTCTGGTGTTTTGATTTGATTATCTTGATGTGATTGGTGTTTTGATGTGAGTGTCTTGATGTGAGTGTCTTGATGTGATTGTCTGGTGTTTTGATGTGAGTTTCTGGTGTTTTGATGTGATTGGGAGTGTCTGGTGTTTTGATGTGAGTGTCTTGATGTGATTGTCTGGTGTTTTGATGTGAGTTTCTTGATGTGATTGTCTGGTGTTTTGATGTGAGTTTCTGGTGTTTTGATGTGATTGTGAGTGTCTGGTGTTTTGATGTGATTGTCTGGTGTTTTGATGTGAGTTTCTGGTGTTTTGATGTGAGTGTCTTGATGTGATTGTCTGGTGTTTTGATGTGAGTGTCTTGATGTGATTGTCTGGTGTTTTGATGTGAGTGTCTGGTGTTTTGATGTGATTGTCTGGTGTTTTGATGTGTGTCTTGATGTGATTGTCTGGTGTTTTGATGTGATTGTCTTGATGTGATTGTCTGGTGTTTTGATGTGAGTTTCTGGTGTTTTGATGTGAGTGTCTTGATGTGATTGTCTGGTGTTTTGATGTGAGTGTCTTGATGTGATTGTCTGGTGTTTTGATGTGTGTTTCTGATGTTTTGATGTGATTGTGAGTGTCTGGTGTTTTGATGTGATTGTCTGGTGTTTTGATGTCAGTTTCTAGTGTTTTGATGTGATTGTCTTGATGTGATTGTCTGGTGTTTTGATGTGAGTGTCTTGATGTGATTGTCTGGTGTTTTGATGTGAGTTTCTGGTGTTTTGATGTGATTGTGAGTGTCTGGTGTTTTGATGTGATTGTCTGGTGTTTTGATGTGATTGTCTGGTGTTTTGATGTGTGTCTTGATGTGATTGTCTGGTGTTTTGATGTGATTGTCTGGTGTTTTGGTGTGATTGTGAGTTTCTGGTGTTTTGATGTGAGTGTCTTGATGTGATTGTCTGGTGTTTTGATGTGAGTGTCTTGATGTGATTGTCTGGTGTTTTGATGTGTGTTTCTGATGTTTTGATGTGATTGTGAGTGTCTGGTGTTTTGATGTGATTGTCTGGTGTTTTGATGTGAGTTTCTGGTGTTTTGATGTGAGTGTCTTGATGTGATTGTCTGGTGTTTTGACGTGAGTGTCTTGATGTGATTGTCTGGTGTTTTGATGTGAGTTTCTGGTGTTTTGATGTGATTGTGAGTGTCTGGTGTTTTGATGTGATTGTCTGGTGTTTTGATGTGAGTGTCTTGATGTGATTGTCTGGTGTTTTGATGTGAGTTTCTGGTGTTTTGATGTGATTGTGAGTGTCTGGTGTTTTGATGTGTCTTGATGTGATTGTCTGGTGTTTTGATGTGAGTTTCTGGTGTTTTGATGTGATTGTGAGTGTCTGGTGTTTTGATGTGAGTGTCTGGTGTTTTGATGTGATTGTCTGGTGTTTTGATGTGGGTTTCTGGTGTTTTGGTGTGATTGTGAGTGTCTGGTGTTTTGATGTGATTGTCTGGTGTTTTGATGTGAGTGTCTTGATGTGATTGTCTGGTGTTTTGATGTGAGTTTCTGGTGTTTTGATGTGATTGTGAGTGTCTGGTGTTTTGATGTGATTGGTGTTTTATGTGAGTGTTTTGATGTGATTGTCTGGTGTTTTGATGTGAGTTTCTGGTGTTTTGATGTGATTGTGAGTGTCTGGTGTTTTGATGTGATTGTCTGGTGTTTTGATGTGATTGTCTGGTGTTTTGATGTGAGTGTCTTGATCTGATTGTCTGGTGTTTTGATGTGAGTTTCTGGTGTTTTGAAGTGATTGTGAGTGTCTGGTGTTTTGATGTAATTGTCTGATGTTTTGATGTGATTGTATGGTGTTTTGATGTGATTGTCTGGTGTTTTGATGTGATTGTCTGGTGTTTTGATGTGATTGTCTTGATGTGATTGTCTGGTGTTTTGATGTGATTGTCTGGTGTTTTGATGTGATTGTCTGGTGTTTTGATGTGTGTTGATGTGATTGTCTGGTGTTTTGATATGAGTTTCTGGTGTTTTGGTGTGATTGTGAGTGCCTGGTGTTTTGATGTGATTGTCTGGTGTTTTGATGTGAGTGTCTTGATGTGATTGTCTGGTGTTTTGATGTGAGTTTCTGGTATTTTGATGTGATTGTGAGTGTCTGGTGTTTTGATGTGTGTCTTGATGTGATTGTCTGGTGTTTTGATGAGTTTCTGGTGTTTTGATGTGATTGTGAGTGTCTGGTGTTTTGATGTGAGTGTCTGGTGTTTTGATGTGATTGTCTGGTGTTTTGATGTGAGTTTCTGGTGTTTTGGTGTGATTGTGAGTGTCTGGTGTTTTGATGTGATTGTCTGGTGTTTTGATGTGAGTGTCTTGATGTGATTGTGAGTGTCTGGTGTTTTGATGTGATTGTCTGGTGTTTTGATGTGAGTGTCTTGATGTGATTGTCTGGTGTTTTGATGTGAGTTTCTGGTGTTTTGATGTGATTGTGAGTGTCTGGTGTTTTGATGTGTCTTGATGTGATTGTCTGGTGTTTTGATGTGAGTTTCTGGTGTTTTGATGTGATTGTGAGTGTCTGGTGTTTTGATGTGAGTGTCTGGTGTTTTGATGTGATTGTCTGGTGTTTTGATGTGGGTTTCTGGTGTTTTGGTGTGATTGTGAGTGTCTGGTGTTTTGATGTGATTGTCTGGTGTTTTGATGTGAGTGTCTTGATGTGATTGTCTGGTGTTTTGATGTGAGTTTCTGGTGTTTTGATGTGATTGTGAGTGTCTGGTGTTTTGATGTGATTGGTGTTTTATGTGAGTGTTTTGATGTGATTGTCTGGTGTTTTGATGTGAGTTTCTGGTGTTTTGATGTGATTGTGAGTGTCTGGTGTTTTGATGTGATTGTCTGGTGTTTTGATGTGATTGTCTGGTGTTTTGATGTGAGTGTCTTGATCTGATTGTCTGGTGTTTTGATGTGAGTTTCTGGTGTTTTGAAGTGATTGTGAGTGTCTGGTGTTTTGATGTAATTGTCTGATGTTTTGATGTGATTGTATGGTGTTTTGATGTGATTGTCTGTTGTCTGGTGTTTTGATGTGATTGTCTGGTGTTTTGATGTGATTGTCTTGATGTGATTGTCTGGTGTTTTGATGTGATTGTCTGGTGTTTTGATGTGATTGTCTGGTGTTTTGATGTGTGTTGATGTGATTGTCTGGTGTTTTGATATGAGTTTCTGGTGTTTTGGTGTGATTGTGAGTGCCTGGTGTTTTGATGTGATTGTCTGGTGTTTTGATGTGAGTGTCTTGATGTGATTGTCTGGTGTTTTGATGTGAGTTTCTGGTGTTTTGATGTGATTGTGAGTGTCTGGTGTTTTGATGTGTGTCTTGATGTGATTGTCTGGTGTTTTGATGAGTTTCTGGTGTTTTGATGTGATTGTGAGTGTCTGGTGTTTTGATGTGATTGTCTGGTGTTTTGATGTGAGTGTTTTGATGTGATTGTCTGGTGTTTTGATATGAGTTTCTGGTGTTTTGGTGTGATTGTGAGTGTCTGGTGTTTTGATGTGATTGTCTGGTGTTTTGATGAGTGTCTTGATGTGATTGTCTGGTGTTTTTATGTGAGTTTCTGGTGTTTTGATGTGATTGTGAGTGTCTGGTGTTTTAATGTGTGTCTTGATGTGATTGTCTGTTGTTTTGATGTGAGTTTCTGGTGTTTTGATGTGATTGTGAGTGTCTGGTGTTTTGATGTGATTGTCTGGTGTTTTGATATGATTGTCTGGTGTTTTGATGTGAGTGTCTTGATGTGATTGTCTGGTGTTTTGATGTGAGTTTCTGGTGTTTTGAAGTGATTGTGAGTGTCTGGTGTTTTGATGTAATTGTCTGATGTTTTGATGTGATTGTATGGTGTTTTGATGTGTTTGTCTGGTGTTTTGATGTGATAGTCTTGATGTGATTGTCTGGTGTTTTGATGTGAGTGTCTGATGTTTTGATGTGATTGGTGTTTTGATGTGAGTGTCTGGTGTTTTGATGTGTTTGTCTGGTGTTTTGTAGGACTGCACAACAGTTACACCGGTGACGCTGCGGGTCGACCCTCAGGGCTTCTACCTTTACTGGACCGATCAGAATAAGGTAATTACTTTTTTTCAAATTCTGATTTGAAGCAAACCGTGTCCTGCGTTATAGATAGTCAATAATTGCAAGTGTCTCTTACAGAGTGGTTTGCTTTTAATTTATGTATTTCAGCTTCTTCTCAAAACATAAAGGCCTTTTTAGTGTTTTGCAGTGCTTTGTGAAAAAATGATTGCAGACGATTTCTGAAAGTTTGGATGGATGCAATTATAGACAAGCTTTGTAAATAAGGAAGTTTCTGCCTTCTGATTAATGGAATGTGAGTATTTGTCTTTGAGAACAGAAGGTTGTTGATCCACTGCAAACTTGTTAAAGAAATATCTTTGCAGTGCACTTCTCAGGAAAGTATTGAGGTTTCAGGAGGAGCTAATTCTTACAATTACAACTGCAGAGTAAAAATGACAAAGGTCATTTACTACTCAATTTTAAAGCGGCAGTCCGTAACTTTTGTCCCTCTGACGGTTAATTAACAGAACTGCATTAATCTTGCGGAAGAACACTGTAGCCGGATCTACTTCTCTGTGTTTCTGTCTATGACGAGTCTCACAGATTCTGTGTTCCTCCACAGCGGTGCGATCCGACCGGTTTAAAGTAGTCCCAATATAAACACTTATTATAGGTGCACCGTAGTGACCCAGGATAAGATGAAAACACGGTGTCGAAAATTGATTCATGATGTGCTCCAGGGTTTCTGTTGTCCGGTAATTACCGGACATTGGCCGGGAAAAAAATGAAATGTCCGACAAAATAAAATCTCTCCAGTCAAATTGTCCGATTAAAATAGCCTAATAATCCCGCCCCCAAACACAATCTGAATTTGAGAATAAGCCTAAAATGTATAAAGCAAAAATACACCGACCTTTGGCTATGTTATAAAGGAACAGGCTCTACCGTTTGAAAGTTATTAAACAACATCGCATGCTGCATTTCAAATAAAGCGCACGCCTAAAACGGCTGTAATATAGACCTAAACAACGAACGATTGAGTGAGACGTTCCAAATATTTTTAATAAGCGTGGCATTCTTTTGTAGGCCTATAATTCTAATATCGTTCTCATCTATTATATTATCTTATAGCTCTTCAAGAATATGCAGAACCAGCGATCAGAAAGATTATTTGCCATTTTACAAGCACTGAGTCTGCGGACACCGCTCCTCTTATCGATGCCGTAAGCCTGCGACGTGATGCCCTCGCTGTCATGACAGCACTCCGTGGCTATGGAGGATAGCTTTTATCCACAGCCTGCGAAGTCCTCATATGTGATTTCAACGAAATGTATCCAGAGAGCATCAAAATTACAGTTACTGTAAATCCGGCCTCTAGTTCATAAACGCCAGAGGAGAACTGGCCCCCGACTGAGCCTGGGTTCTCCCAAGTTTTTTTTTTTCTTCTCTCCATTAAGTAATCTGATGGAGTTTTAGGACACTTGATGGAGTTTTTCGGTTCCTTGCCACTGTTGCCTTTGGCTTGCTCAGTTGGGGATATTCAAATTAATTTACCAAGCATTAATACCATTGATCAGCCCTACCAAACGTGGATGTTTTTTCCACTAAGAAACAAACATTGTTATGTTATTTGATTGATACTGTGAAGCTGCTTTGATGCAATTTATATTGTGAAAAGCGCTATATAAATACACTTGACTTGACAGAGTGGACCAAGCTCACCAAGATAGCCTGTGTAATCCCTGTCTCGAGTGTTCTTGCTGAGAGGGGGTTCTCGCTGCAGAATCGGATCAAGAAGAAGCAGCGAAGGCGCCTTGCGGAGAACAAGGTTACGCAGCTTATGCGCATTGCAAGTTGTGAAGAGACACGGGGAAGTTTTGATTTTAAGTCGGCAGCTGCACAATTCAGTACTGCAAAACAGCGTTAAAAAGTAGCCTAAAATGACGCGTGACAATGTTATAGGCCTAGTCATTTGTTTGTTCCAGTTCATTTGACAAGGAGTCATTTCACGGTGGCCAATTTAAATGTTACCAGCTAAATGAGACATACTGAGAGTGTATAATTAAGTTCGCTTGAGTAAAAACAATAGGCTACTATTCAGATATTTTATGTGGGGAAGGGGGATTGGTTTGTTAAACTTTGAATGTGAAACCATAGTAAAAACAATTGCCGTTGATTGACGCCAATTGGACTTTCATGTTTTTTTTCCGTCTATTTGAAAGTTAGGCTAATAAACATGTTGCATTCAATACGGCCTGATTATGCCATTTTTTAAGTTACAAAGCCTGCCTCCAGTTTTCCTCAACTTGACTAATTAAGAGGCGATATTTGACCGGGATATCGTCAAAATGTCCGTAAAACGGCACCATTTTTTTCTAGCGGAAATTCTGATGTGCTTGCTTATTATATAAATTTTGTAAATGTTGAACACAAAAAGTAGCTTTAATAATATGCTTTACAAAAATGTTTCTGTGAATATGCAGTATTTCATACGCTGCTCAAAAAATTAAGGGAACTTTTATATCTTTACTTTGCTCAATTCGTTGAGAACATGATGTCACAAGGATCTGGGCATCAGTGACTGCGGTGCTGTTTGGCGGCTTCAGAAGCTCAGGTTCATCATGTCCAGGGGTTCTCCACTGGATTTAGGTCTGGGGAACGTGAGGGCCAGTTAATGGCATCAATGCCTTCATCATTCAGAAAGTCTGTACACACAGTGGCCAGATGAGGTTAGGATGAGCCCAGGGCCACTGCACCAGTGTGAGCTTTTACAATGGCTCTCAGGGTTTCATCCGGTCTCTAACGGCTTAGGGAACCATTGGCCAGCAAGTGAAGGTCTGTGCGACCCTCCAATATTCCCCAGAGCATCACTGTCTCACCACCAAACCGGTAAGCTGGATGTTGCAGTCAGCAAAACGTTCCCCACGGCATCTCCAGACTCTTTCATGCCACCCTCATGAAGTGTGTTTCTGACTGTGTTGATGCATCAGGGGTCTCATCAGGGGTCTCTCATCTCAACTGTGCGTAGGATCCTTACTAAAAGTGTACGTGCGCAGAAAGCCAAAAATGGTGTATGCAAAAAAATATTCAGACTTATAAAACCATGCGTATGCCACAACCTGCGCAGAATTCACTTTATAAATCCCAGCGGAAGATTGTGCACACATGCGTCTCCTCCCCGAAATAACCATATATGAGCTTACAACGCCTTGTTTTACTATGCATATCCTCATCTGCATATCATTTGCATATGATTATTCATCCACGTGATAACATGTTTAACGGTACAAGAAAATATGAAATTCGGATGTGCCATCACATTACATTTATAAAAATAATTTAGTAGCCTATCCTTGCCTTGTTTTTGGATAAATAAATCAAATAGTGTAGAATATAACAATATAACCGATATAACAATCCAGCACCTCTGGGACGCTTCAGTGTTTTCATCACACTACTTTTCTGTGAAATGATGTTCTCTGGTGAATCATGACCAGTAACACCAAATACATGCATTAAGAAATAAAGAAGGGTCCTTTTTAAAATAATATTGTTTGTGATAATAAACAAATTATCATAATTAAATAATAATGTTTGTAAAGATGTTAAGTCATGCCTATAGGGGTTTTCTGTCTGCTCTGCTCTTCTTCCATTGAACCCAGTTCAGAAAACCCCTTAAGATCGGGTTACAGGGACTAACTGAGACAGAAAACTTAAACCCTGGAGGTGATTTGCTAATGGAGAGTTGCTTTGTTTACAGCTCTGGCTCTCACTGTCATGTGATCTCTCGATCCTCTGACTCCTGTGGCTCTACATCTAGTGTGTCCATCATATAATTATCTGACATGTCATCATGTGTGTGCAGTCACTCCAGTACTATTACAGTCATTATCAGAACTCTTTAAGATTGCAGCTCATCTTCGATGTCGATGGAGAATCTCAGATCATCTGTGCTCCTGAAAAAGATGATTTCTAATGACTAGACCTGTACGCAACTATTGAAGTCCACTAGTGAGTGTTTGTTTGTTTATGTATTTGAGCTGAATTGGAAGATCCAACTAATCGGAGAGCTTTCAGTGTGTTGATGACATTGATGATGACAGTCAAGAAGTTCATCCTCTTTAAAGCAAATTCACCACCTGTGACGATACATTTCAGAACAATCATGGCCAGACTCAGAACACACATCATCAATGATCTCACTTTCTGAAAAGTGTCTGAGTCCGAACCTGCGAACTCTGACCCCTGGAAATTACAGCAGTTTTAGTGTGTTTATGTATCAGATGTAGCCTGGCAAGCCAGACCTACATCAAGATGTTAGGTCTGGGAACTCATCATTGACAGGGCTCAATCCGAGGGGCGGGATAAACGGTTGTCTTTCAAATTCTCTCTGCACGCAATTGGATAGCAGTGAACCGTCGCAACTCTGTCGTCATTATGTTAAGCCCGCCCGCCGACTCTATACACAATGTGATTGGCCTGACCAGAGTTTGTGTTTTCCTGCTCAAAAGCCTATGGAGAGTTGCTTGACCACACTGGCTGAGAAATAATTTTTGCTGCCGTTAGGGTGCGTCTAGATTTCTAGGCTATATCAGATGGACAGTAAAAACAAAACATTTTTTGTTACATGAATGGTTTATTAGTGTAGTTTGGTGTGTATGCGTAGAACACACAGGGTGTGTGTCCTTCTGTGAAGAAGAAGAAAAAGAAGAAGAAGAAGTTTTATTTATATAGCGCCTTTCCAGAAGCTCATGGTCGCTTTACATTGTACATACAATACATTTAGACACCCATATATTACAGTCACAGAGGATACATATAATTACATTATCCAAAATGCATGTTAAAAAGATATGTTTTTAACTGGGTCTTGAAAGTAACCACAGAAGAGGTATTGCGTAGTGTAAGAGGTAGCGAATTCCATAATTGAGGAGCATTAGTACTGAAAGACCTTCCTCCTACAGTAGACAACCGGAAATGTGGGACGGACAGTAAACCAAGTTCAGCTGATCTGAAAGACCGTGTAGGACGGTAAGGGTGGGGTAGGTCAGACAAATATTGTGGAGCAAGCCCATTTAATGCTTTGAACGTTAGAAGCAGTACCTTAAAGTGGATTCGTGATGCCACAGGTAGCCAGTGAAGTTCATAAAGCAGAGGAGTAATGTGCGCAGAACGCCTAGTAGAGGTGAGGACTCTCGCTGCAGAATTTTGAACGTACTGCAATCTTGCAATACGTTTTTTCGGAAGACCAAGAAATAAGGCATTGCAATAGTCGAGGCGTGATGTGATTAATGCTTGAATTAAGGTTTCAGCATCAGCTAAGGTGAGAGAAGATCGTAGATTAAAGTGGAGTGTAGAATTCGATTCTCAGGAACAGGTTCTGCTCCACTGTGTCTCTGGGATCAGGCTTGAGTCCCACACTCCCAGAGGAGTCTGTGCTGTCCCACAATGCAGCGCTCTCTCTCTCTCACACACACACACACACACACACACACACACACACACACACACACACACACACACACACACACACACACACACACGCACACACTCGAGTGCTGGTATGTAAACAGCAGAGGCTGTTTTCACTAAATGTCTCTGAATGCTAGTGTGTATCTGGATAAACGCGTATGCTAAAGCATGAGACTGTAAAGGTGGCTGTTGTGACAGTAATTTTGGTCTGAAACGTTTGTTGTATGTTTTTCATCAGAACATTTCAAATGTAGGATACATTTTTTTTAAAGAGTGCCAGAGTTTAGTAACGGTTCCTCTAAAAAGCTTGACGGGCCTTTGAACGTGTAGCGCAGAGGAATCGCAGCATGCTGGTCTTCTCTTTATTTATTGGGGGAAAACTGAAAACAGAGGAGTACAGAAGGAAGTACACGACTAAAGTCACACGGTGTTCGTCCTCTGGTTCCACATCTCGGCACTGCGGGAACTGGTGTTTAAAACAGGGATATTGTGTTTGCAGAGGCAGACGGGAATGTGAAGTGTGTGTGTGTGTGTGTGTGTGTGTGTGTGTGTGTGTGTGTGTGTGTGTGTGTGTGTGTGTGTGTGTGTGTGTGAGTGATTGTGTGTGATGCATTTTGAATGTCAATGTATCCAAACCCACGGCTGTAAGGGAGCCGATCATTTGACTAAAGCATTTGCATGAGGCTGTAGGGCTGTGACACGTTCCTGGACTACACACAGACACACACACACACTTAATTTTATATTTAACAATATTATTACAACATTAAAACGAAAAAACAGGTCCCAGGCACTCAGTCAAGTTTAAAGGAGAAGGATAAAGTTAAAAAGCCTTTATTGGAAATGGCTTAAGTCATGATAAAAATACATGAGCCAACATGTTTTGACCAACAAGTCTTCTTCTCTTTGCCACTTGAAGACTAAAGGAATCGTTTTTTGGATTCTTCCCCTACCCCAAGAGCACCTATCACGGATTTTATATATTTTACCTGAGCGCCTGGTTGAACCTTCTACAGCTCATTATTACATTATTTTCCTGTTATCTCTGTAAAGCTGCTTTGAAACTATCTGTATTGTAAAAAGTGCTATATAAATAAAGGTGACTTGACTTGAGACACACACACACACACACACACACACACACACACGGCGACACCTTCCTGTGCTCTGTGGACTACACACACACTGCGACATGTTCCTGGGGCCCGTTCTTCATACGTCGCTAATTCACTTAGCTGGATTGGATTGTTGGCGATTGGGCAGATCTTGGGTTGTTTTGTTCTTCGATGCTCATCCTGGACTTGCTGTCATAGCAACAGGTGCGCAAGCTTGACCCTGCGCGCGCAGCTTATCTCGTGTAACAGGATTAGATCGCGGCTTTATAAGCAGAGGTGATACGGGAAGTCTTTTAGCGCAGCGCAATACTGTACTACTTTTTGAAAGATATAATTTTTCTCATGACTCGTGAGGATGCTGTTTACATCATTAATTTTTTGAAAACGAACATTAAATGTTGGAGTCGGGCTTTAATAACAGCCCAAATAAACAGCATTGCCCTGATATTCTTTGCGAGTGGCTCTTTCATGCAGAGATGTGGAGAACTTGATAAGTGCTGTTTGTCGAGACATTCGCAGAGTTTACTGGCGCTCAAGCAGTTTTTAGGGTGTTTGTGGCAATTCCAAGGCACTTTAGACCCAAGGTTGTATAGCAGTTTGTTTTTTTGTTTTTTGCCAATGCAGTTATAATTTTTAATGAAGATCATGCAATCATGACCATGCTGATTAATATGACTTACAGTATATGTCCCTCACGCTTCCCTAATGTGATTGGTGCCACAGACTGCACACACGTTCCCATCAAGGCCACAATGAAGGGGATTTTGTGAACCGAAAGGGGGCTCACAATGTAAATGTGCAGGCAAGTTACTAATGCGATTCTTAATATTCCAGATTAGTAATATTATATCAAATATAAAAAAGGCAGTTGACAGACTAAAATCTCTTAGATGATGTGTGACTATGTTTCATATCACAAATGTGGAAACAAAATGGCCAGGATCTCTGCATGACTCAAGAATTTTCAGAGTGTGGCGAACAGGACGGCCGAGGGATGTGAGAGAACGGCGCGAGGCCGGTGGTGCGATTGCTAATGAGCAACACCTGTAAAGCACAGCGGTCTCGCATCTCTCACGGAGGAGCGGAAGCATAAAGGAGGAGCGACGACGTGAGAGATGCGAGACCGGTGTGCTTCACAGGTGTTGCTCATTAGCAATCGCACCACCGGCCTCACGCCGTTCTCTCACGTCCCTCGGCCGTCCTGTTCGCCACACAGAGATTCACATTTATCCACATTATTTGAATGTGGTAAGGAAAATTATAAATATCAAGCTCACTGTATTACATGCACTTGTGCTGATCCTAACAGAACTGCATTTTTCCATTGTACAGGTGATTACAACAGGATCCTGTCTGGAGACAGGTGTTTTATGACCCCATCTCCTGACTCAAACCCCAGACCAGTTACAATGCAGCTCTATAGCAACACAAATTAAAAGGAGAAGTACAACACCGCCCACCTCTGTATCACTGCTTTGTGCAGACTCTTCTGTAGGCCTTCTGTAGATGTGGACTCCTGCAACTCATATTGCAGTCAGAAATAATAGGTACTCAAGTATAAAATAACTAGTTATTTAAGCACTTACAGATACTTTCTCCAAAAGACAGTCATCTGAGAGGGTTTCTTCACTGTCCTGTGCATTGGGGAAAATGGGCATTACAAAGTGTTGTACTTTCTTCCCTTTTGACGTAAAGTTAGGAAAAGTCCCCATACTGCACATGCTTCAGCCAACACTGGCTTGAGAACAGATAAAAGTGTTGGTGTATTGTTTAAAACTGCACAAAAATGGAAAACACAATTTCATTACAATGAAGTACACTGGGGGGAAATGTGATCAATAACTCATGGCAACATATGTTTTACATTAACTACATGTAGTTTCACACATGTTTCACAAGTCAAAGCAATTCATTACTACTCAAGGTTTAACAGTTGATATGACTGGACCAGCCATTGAGATTATAGGCCTACTTAATTTAATGCAGCAACAAGTTATTTTACAGTGTACTAAGATAATTTAAAGCTCATTTATCAGCAGTGAAGGAGTTGCTGCTACTGGTCCTGCTGTGGGTCTGAGCTGAACCCAGGGATGCCCTTCACAATGGGTCGTTCACATTAACCCAAGGCAAGCTCTTCTGCCGGAGGATAAAGGATAACCTGTTTGTTTTTCTTTTCGTTTTTTCCTCAGCCTTTGTCTTGGTTGCATTTATAAACAGGCAAACATTTATTAACAGTGCCTTTTTAAAAGAGACTAGTATAATTAGTAAAAATTACCATTATGTAGAATATTCTACTTCACTTTTACTTGTTCCCATGTTCTAGTAGTGGGTGGTGACTCTGACATTACAATGAACAAAGTTATTAATTATTTAGAAATGATTAAAATACAAAAATATATACTGTAATAAGTGATGAAAACATCTAACATGGTCACTACAAAAATTAATTTGCTACTTTTTGCCAGCCCTCTCTCCTGGCTTTTGCACATTTGAGGTGAAAACTTTTAAATAAGTGTTCAAATTCTGCATATCCTTCAATCAATAACTCTTGCTCTGCTGTGGAGAAAAACTGAGCGCGCTCTTTGGCCACGGTGAGCAGCCAATAGTAGCGTTGCTGATCAATGTTTCTACTATCGATACATATCCCCTTTTAAACCAGCGCATGAACGCGCAATTATCTCCGATAACTCAGTCCAGCTATACTAATCATAACTGGCAGGAGTGTTCGAAGAACCTAATTAGCCGGATCATGATGAGCACGATGATATTATCTTGGATGTCTTGTTTGATCTCGGATGTTTTAAGCAACGTACGAAGAACGGGCCCCTGTACTCTGTGGATTACACACACACACACTGCAACACGTTCCTGTACTCTGTGGACTACACACACACACACGGCAACACGTTCCTGTACTCTGTGGACTACACACACACACACAAACACACACACACAGCGTGATCCTGCTAACCTGCGTGATCGTGATCCTGCTAACCTGCGTGATCCTGCTAACCTGCGTGATCATGATCCTGCTAACCTGTGTGATCGTGATCCTGCTAACCTGCGTCATCGTGATCCTGCTAGCCTGCGTGATCCTGCTAACCTGCGTGATCCTGCTAACCTGCGTGATCCTGCTAACCTGCGTGATCCTGTGATCCTGCTAACCTGTGTGATCGTGATCCTGCTAACCTGCGTGATCCTGTGATCCTCCTAACCTGCGTGATCCTGCTAACCAGCGTGATCCGGCTAACCTGCGTGATCCTGCTAACCTGTGTGATCGTGATCCTGCTAACCTGCGTGATCCTGCTAACCTGTGTGATCGTGATCCTGCTAACCTGTGTGATCGTGATCCTGCTAACCTGCGTGATCGTGATCCTGCTAACCTGCGTGATCGTGATCCTGCTAACGTGCGTGATCCTGCTAACCTGCGTGATCCTGCTAACCTGTGTGATCGCGATCCTGCGTGATCCTGTGATCCTGCTAACCTGTGTGATCGTGATCCTGCTAACCTGCGTGATCCTGCTAACCTGTGTGATCGTGATCCTGCTAACCTGCGTGATCATGATCCTGCTAACCTGCTTGATCCTGTGATCCTCCTAACCTGTGTGATCGTGATCCTGCTAACTTGCGTGATCCTGCTAACCTGTGTGATCGTGATCCTTCTAACCTGCGTGATCCTGCTAAACTGCGTGATCCTGCTAACCTGCGTGATCCTGCTAACCTGTGTGATCGTGATCCTGCTAACCTGCGTGATCCTGTGATCCTCCTAACCTGCGTGATCGTGATCCTGCTAACCTGCGTGATCCTGCTAACCTGCGTGATCCTGCTAACCTGCGTGATCGTGATCCTGCTAACCTGCGTGATCCTGTGATCCTCCTAACCTGCGTGATCGTGATCCTGCTAACCTGCGTGATCCTGCTAACCTGTGTGATCCTGTGATCCTGTGATCCTGCTAACCTACGTGATCCTGCTAACCTGCGTGATCCTGCTAACCTGCGTGATCTTGCTAACCTGCGTGATCCTGCTAACCTGTGTGATCGTGCTCCTGCTGTAGTTGCTTGGGAGAAATCATTAGAAAACGTGATGTTAGTTTTCACTGTTACGCTGATGTCAAGCTCTGTTTTAGCCAGGTTGAGTTGCAGATGATGTTCTTTCATCCAAGCTGAGATGTCCTTCAGGTCATCCGAGATCCGTACAACTACCCTGGGATCCTCTGTGTCATCATCATCATCATCATTATCATCATGAGACATTATTGGCGTCTCTTCAGACTCACTGTGTCTTTTGGAATAGTTCAGCCGAAATTATAATTCTCTCATCATTGACTCATTACTCCAAACCTGTATGAAAGAAGATATTTTCAGAAATAGATGCAATGAAAGTCAATGCCAATGTTGGTTTACCTTGTGACTGTCAAATAAGAGACATGTTTACTGCTCTATTCAGTACAATTATTGTATGTATAATAGAGTTTTAATTGGTTTACATGTTTTTTAGTCCATTTTATTCTTCTTAACATTTTAAGTGTGTTTGTCTTTAAGAAATGTATGGGTGGCCTGTCATGTGACGGATCACATGACAGGAAGCAGGAACTACACTTGTATAAAGAGAGCAGCATGGCAAACAAACAGGGTTCATAGCAGATACCACTCACTTTTCTGGAGTGTGGAGTTACCATTTGCGGACTCACCTTTCCAGACACCACATCAAGCTTTTGGATCATCACTTCCTTTGGACTGTATATACACTGGTGGACACTCACATTGGGACGCTTCAACACACAAGGATTCTTAAGGATTTTCCTGGTTTTATTGTGTTGTTTTTAAGTCTCTTGTGAAGATCGTAAATACACCCTTCTTAACGACTTTATCCTCAATTTTGTGACCCATTTTAACACCCATTCTTTGTGGGGTGGTGATGGCGCAGTGGATTAGACACATGCCTTTGGTGTGAGAGACCCGGGTTCGAATCCACTGTGAGACACCAATATGTCCCTGAGCAAGACACTTAACCCCTAGTTTCTCCAGAGGCGTGCGACCTCTGACATACATAGCAATTGTAAGTCGCTTTGGATAAAAGCGTCAGCTAAATGAATAAATGTAAAAATGTAAACCCCCAATTCCTCACACAGTAAAATCTGACCCCATTTTAACTTTTGTAATCTCAACCTAATTGGCTGAACGCTACAACCTCTAACATTCTTTAAAATATCCTCTTTTCTGTTTCACAGAATAAAGTCATACAAGTTTGTAATGATGAGGAAGAGTAAATGATGACAAAACATTCATTTTTGAGTCAACTATCCCTTTGAGAAAAACGTCTCGGGTTATGACTATAACCCTTGTTCCCTGAGAAGGGAACGAGACACTGCGTCGAGAATCGACTCTTTGGGGACGCTCCCTAAGCGTGCGCCTCTGAAGTATGAATAAAACTAATCCAATCCTGATTGGTGTTGCGTCGTGACGTAACATGTGACGGCATACCCGGAAGTATAAAAGTGACTCTGTCAAAACACACAATAGCCTCGCGATGAAGCAAGACGCTCAAAGGCCTCAAGGGACGTGGCAGAACGACGCAGTGTCTCGTTCCCTTCTCAGGGAACAAGGGTTATAGTCATAACCCGAGACGTTCCCTTTCGAGGGAACTCTACACTGCATCGAGAATCGACTCTTTGGGGAACGAGTGCCCACTAGGCCACGCACCGAATAGGCCTGTCCCGGAGTGAAACTGTCCAGGCACTCAGCAAGGACTGAGCACGTGTGCGCCAGGCGTACTAGGAAGGTGGAGACTGTAAAACCTGATAAAAGTATGTGGAGTAGCCCAACCGGCTGCCTCACAGATCTCCTGTAGAGGTACTCCCGAAAGAAGAGCCCTAGAAGAACCCATGCTTCTAGTTGAATGAGCCCTTACGGCTAAAGGTGAAGGCAAACCGCGCACCTTGTAAGCCTCAGTAATAGCCTGAACTATCCAATTACTAATAGTTTGCTTGGATGCCGGGAGCCCTTTCTTAGGTGACCCAAAACATACTAATAACTGGTCCGACCTTCTCCAAGAAGAGGACCTCTCAAGGTACACGCTCAAAGCTCTGACGGGGCAGAGCAAATGAAGCTTCTCTTCTTCTGCCGACACATGAGGTGGAGGATGGAATGCCTGAAGGACTGTCGACCGAGCCGTGTTCGAAGGAACCTTAGGCACGTAGCCCGGACTCGGGTGCAAAAAGGCCTTTACTCTGCCAGGGGCAAACTCCAAGCAAGCTGGTGTTACTGCCAGGGCTTGGAGATCTCCCACCCTCTTAAGTGAGGTAATGGCCAAGAGAAAAACCATTTTCTGCGTTAAATCCTTAGGCGAAGCCGACTCTAGAGGTTCGAAAGGGGCCAGGGATAACCCTTCCAGAACTATAGCCAGGTCCCAGGCAGGAACCCTAGACCTGGTTGCCGGCCTCATCCTCCAAGTACCGCGGAGAAACCGAATGACCAACTGGTGCCTCCCCAGAGGCCCATCACCTAACGGAGCGTGGAAAGCCGCAATGGCTGCCACGTACACCTTAAGCGTGGAAGGGGAGAGACCCGCAGAGAAACGATCTTGAAGAAATTCCAGAACTGAAGCCACCGGGCAGTTTACTGGATCTAACTCATGTTCTCTACACCAAGTGACAAAAACATTCCACTTGAGGCCATATAACCTCCTAGTAGATGGAGCTCTGGAGCTAAGTATAGTTTCAACCACTCCAGCTGATAGACCAGCATTCAGGTACTGAACCCCCTCAGAGGCCAGACCCACAATTTCCACAGCTCTGGCTGAGGGTGGAATATTGTGCCCCCCGCCTGAGACAACAGATCCCTCCTCAGAGGGAGTGATATTATGTTTGAAAACCACACTCGGGTCGGCCACAGTGGGGCAACCAGAAGAAGACTGATGCCCTCCTGACGGACCCTCTCCAGGACTCCCGGGAGCAGAGCGATCGGGGGAAAAGCGTACAGGCGAAGCCTCGGCCAGGCCTGTACCATGGCATCCAACCCCAGTGGGGCTGGAAGTGAGAGGGAGAACCAAAGTGGCCAGTGGGACATCTCTCGAGACGCAAACAGATCCACTTCCATTGGTCCAAACCTCTCCCATATCAACTTCACCACATCTGGATGAAGTCTCCATTCCCCGGGCCTCAGCCCCTGCCTCGACAGGATGTCTGCTCCCTGATTCTGAACCCCCGGAATATACATTGCCTTGATAGACAGTATTTTCCCCTGGGACCAAAGAATAATCTGATGCGCCAGTCTGCACAGAGGGCGCGATCTGAGTCCCCCTTGTCGGTTCAGATAGGCTACCACCGACGTATTGTCTGACCGTACTAAGACATGGTAACCTTTGATGTCTGGGAGGAAGCTCCTCAAAGCCCTGAACACAGCCATCATCTCTAGGCAGTTTATATGCCAAGAATGATGATGGTCCTGCCACAGACCCCTGGCAAAGCGGCAGTCCATGACCGCGCCCTAGCCAGTGAGGGAAGCGTCTGTCGAAACGGATTTCCGGCGACATGACACTCCCAACACTGGCCCTTAGGAAAGGAACCAAGGTTTCTTCCATATTTGCAGAGAACGAAGGCATCTGCGCGTTACTCTGATTAAACGAAACGGATTCCCCTTGGGAGAAAACCCCTTGGTTTTTAACCACCACTGAGGGGCCTCATGTGCAGAAGGCCCAAAGGAATGATGTTGGATGCCGCTGCCATGAGGCCCAGCATTCTTTGAAATTGCTTTACAGTGATGGCCCGGCCCAGCCTTAACCCAGATACCATCGCCAGAATCGACTCGACACGTGCGGGAGACATTCATGCCTGCATCGTAATCGAGCTCCACACGATTCCCAAAAATATTGTGCATGGGGATGGTTCTAGCACACTCTTCTTTGCATTGAGTCTCAACCCCAATTTCTGAATGTGGCCAAGGACGACATCTCGATGCCGAACTGCCATTTCTCGAGACTGGGCCAGAATGAGCCAGTCGTCAAGATAATTCAATATACGAATGCCTTGAAGTCTCAGTGGAGCAAGGGCTACATCCATACATTTGGTGAATGTGCGGGGAGAGAGTGCTAGGCCGAACGGAAGAACCCGATATTGGTAAGCTTCGCCCCCTAAAGCGAACCTCAGGTATCTCCTGTGACATGGAAGGATGGAGATGTGAAAATAGGCGTCTTTTAGATCTATCGTGACAAACCAGTCCTCGGATCTGATCTGACTCACGATTGCAGGAATGGTTAACATTTTGAACCTGAACCTCCTCAGAGATCGGTTCAAAACCCTTAGATCTAGAATTGGCTTTAACCCCCCATCCTTCTTTGGAACTATAAAGTACCGGCTGTAAAACCCGGACCCCCTGTCTTAAGGATGAACACGTTCTATGGCTTCCTTTAGCAGCAAAGTCTGTACTTCTTGTTCCATCACCTGAGCCTGCTCTGGAACCACTGCAGTTTGCACCACCCCAGAAAACTTGGGGGGGCGGTGCGCAAACTGCAGTCTGTACCCTGATTTTATTATATGCAGGACCCATGCAGATATGTTGGGAAGATGATACCATGCCTCTGCAAAATCTACTAGGGGTACCAGCCTCTCGAGACTGGCCTCTGGTGTTTTTCAAGCATCTTTCTCGACTTCCTGAAGCGGAATACCGGCAGGCTGTAGTCGATACGGTTCTTTTAACCATAACTGATGCTTTTTCTTTATTAGAATATTTTCGCTGGAAAGAGATGCGGCCCGAAGCGTCGTTAACGGCGGGCAATCTACATCGTTTCCCAGAGGGCTCTGCTGCGAGAACAACCTCGGTTGCCCTGCAGTGGAGGGGACAGCCCTCAGAGGTCCTACCACTTCGGTCAGGACCTCTTCCCCGAAGTCCTCCTAGCCTGAATGACTTCCCTCAGGTCGCCTCCCTGGCTGGAGGACTTCGATTTCTGAGAGCGCTTCCTCTGTTGCCAGGCTCCAGGAGGAGGGGCTCTAGAGGAAACGCTCTCTTTCTGCTCTGCTCGGTGTGAGTAGCTGGCTGATGGCTGGGGCTGATCGCTCGGCCCCACCCTACTCGATTTGGACTTAGCCTTACGGGGGAGGTACTGCTGGAACGCCGCAGATTGCTTCTTCGCCTCCTGAAACCTGTCGACGACCGATGTAACGGCGTCGCCAAACAGGCCAGAAGGTGAGAGCGGCGCATCCAGCAGAAAAGACCTATCCTTACCTTTAATACCAGATAAGTTCAGCCACAGATGTCTCTCCGTAGCCACCATAGCTGCCATAGAGTGGCCAATGGCACGGGCCGTCTCTTTTGTGGCCCGGAGAGACAAATCTGTGGCCTTCCTCAACTCTGCAATATCTTCAGGAGTCGGCCCCTCCCCCTCATCCAAATCTTTCAAGAGGTCGGCCTGGTATGCCTGCAAGATAGCCATAGTGTGCAGACATGAACCAGCCCGACCTGCCGCCATGTAAGCCCTGCCTATTAAAGCAGATGTATCTCTGCAGGGCTTACTAGGCAGCGCCGGGGTTTTTAGGGAAGATGCCGATTCAGGGGAAAGATAACCTGCTAAAGCTTCCTCTACTTTAGGCATCTTCCCATAACCCTTGTCCCGTGCCCCCACAACATTGCTATAATCCACCACACTGGGACTGGAGACACGGGACGAGTGCGGTTTATCCCACGATCTCGAGATCTCACAGTGGAGATCGGGGAAAAACGGCAAACCCTGGCGCTGAGGTTGTGCTCTGTGCTGCAGGAAACGCTCATCAAGCTTACTTTTTGCTTGCGTTCCCTGCTCATCATGTGGCCAGCTGATGTTAAGTCTGGCCACTGCACGAGTCACAACCTCTACCAGCTCCTCATACGCTTGGCCGTGAACTGGCGCGCCAAAATCACGGTCATCCGCATCAATACTGAGCACATCCACTTCCTCAGAAGCAGAGAGCTCAAGCATTGGGACCTGATCGTGGGCAGGAGAAGCCGTGATGCGGGCTCCTGGACCACTCTCAGGGGCTACGGGATCCTCAGACGAAGAATGAGAAGGTGCCTCAGCAGCCTCATTCTCATCTAAAAGATCCCGCTGCGAGCCCCACGATCTCAATGCCTCAACAGACGCGGGACCAGAACCGCGGGGAACGCGAGCCTGACCGTGCTCATCAAAGCACGCCAGCCGGGAGCGCAGCACTCTAATGGGAAGTGCTTCACAGTCAACACAAGCAGCTCCCTCGAGAGCTGCCCTTGCGTGCTGCGCTCCCAAACAATTCACACACAAAGAATGTGTGTCCCCACCCGTAATAAAACGAGGGCAAGGATGCACACATTTCTTGAATTGTTCGCTGGCCATAATATATAGATATAAGGACAAACAACACCAAATAAGACTGACAGTTTTCAACACAGAGCGCTTGCTGAAGAGCGAAAGCTAGTGTGTGTTGTGACAGCGTCACTTTTATACTTCCGGGTATGCCGTCACATGTTACGTCACGACGCAACACCAATCAGGATTGGATTAGTTTTATTCATACTTCAGAGGCGCACGCTTAGGGAGCGTCCCCAAAGAGTCGATTCTCGACGCAGTGTAGAGTTCCCTCGAAAGGGAACCTCCATTTCATTTTATAACTGTGTAACAGAATCCCTTGAGATATGCTGAGCATGTACTGTAAACAATGACATGGTTCTTCTCCTACTCCTGCTTAGTCTTCAATAGTTCGAACCCAGTTTTTGCCCAGCGCTGCACTTTTATCTGATAGTCTGGCAGTCCCGGTCCCTCAGTCAGCATTATCACAGCTGGCAAAGTGTAAATCTTCAGCCAATCTACTGAAATTGAAAATGTGCTCTATGCCAAGTTTGAAACAGCTTCCCTTCTGTGTGTCTGTGTGTGTGTAAGAGATGCTGGAAAACTTCTGTGTGTGTGTAAGAGCCGCTGGAGAACGTTGTGTGTGTGTAAGAGACGTTGGATAACGTGTGTGTGTGTGTGTGTGTGTGTGTGTGTGTGTAAGATACACTGGAGAACATGTGTGTGTGTAAGAGACGCTGGAGAACGTGTGTGTGTGTGTAAGAGATGCTGGAGAACGTCTGTGTGTATGTGTGTGTAAGAGATGCTGGAGAATGTCTGTGTGTGTGTGTGTGTGCGTGTGTGTGTGTGTGTGTGTGTGTGTGTGTGTGTGTGTGTGTGTGTGTGTGTGTGTGTGTAAGAGACGCTGGAGAACGTGTGTGTGTAAGAGACGCTGGAGAACGTCTGTGTGTAAGAGATGCTGGAGAACGTGTGTGTGTGTGTGTGTGTGTGTGTGTGTGTGTGTGTGTAAGAGACGCTGGAGAACATGTGTGTGTGTGTGTGTGTGTAAGAGACGCTGGAGAACGTCTGTGTGTAAGAGACGCTGGAGAACGTCTATGTGTAAGAAACGCTGGAGAACGTGTGTGTGTTTATAAGAGACCTTGGAGAACGTATGTGTATGTGTGTGTGTAAGAGACGCCGGAGAACGTCTGTGTGTGTGTGTAATAGATTCTGGAGATCGTGTGTGTGTGTGTGTAAGAGATAGTGGAGAACTTCTCTGTGTGTGTGTGTGTAAGAGATAGTGGAGAACTTCTGTGTGTGTGTGTGTGTGTGTAAGAGATGCTGGAGAACATGTGTGTGTGTGTGTGTGTGTGTGTAAGAAATGCTGGAGAACCTCTGTGTGTGTGTGTGAAGAGATACTGGAGAATGTCTGTGTGTGTGTGTAATAGATTCTGGAGATCGTGTGTGTGGGTGTGTGTGTGTGTGTGTGTGTGTGTGTGTGTGTGTGTGTGTGTGAGAGAGAGAGATGCTGGAGAACTTCTCTCTGTGTGTGTGTGTGTGTGTGTGTGTGTGTGTGTGTGTGTGTGTGTGTGTGTGTGTGTGTGTGTGTGTGTGTGTGTGTGTGTGTGTAAGAAATGCTGGAGAACGTGTTTGTGTGTGTGTAAGAGATGCTGGAGAACTTCGGTTTGTGTGTGTGTGTGTGTGTGTGTATGAGATAGTGGAGAACTTCTGTGTGTGTGTGTGTGTGTGTGTGTGTGTGTGTGTGTGTGTGTGTAAGAGATGCGAGAACGTGTGTGTGTGAGAGAGATGCTGGAGAACTTCTGTGTGTGTGTATGTGTGTGTGTGTGTGTGTGTGTAAGAGACACTGGAGAACATGTGTGTGTGTGTAAGAGACGCTGGAGAACGTGTGTGTGTAAGAGACGCTGGAGGAAGAGGAAACAGCATCGAGTGCATGTGATATGCTCAGAGAACATTCTTCATGTTGGCTGCACTGTTGCTCCGTGAATGCAAGGCTCACTGTAGAAGGTCAGGGTTAGATCAGCTCACTGCTCTTGGCAGGACTCTCTCTCGCTCGCTCTCTCCTAGAAGTGAAGGTCTGTTCACTAAACGGCTGCAGGTCTGTGGAAGAGGGAGAGATCAGGTGCAGCCTCGATATACAGTTACACTGAACACTCGACAGTTCCTCGTGCTTCAGTTCCTTGTGTATTTGCGGAGGGGTGGCTGTCTAAACCGTAGCAGAGGTGTGACATTATTAATTAAGAATTGATTTTCAACATTGATTTGCTGCATATATTGTAATAAATTAATTAGAGCTCTTAGCCATGTTATTAATCCTAAAATCTACATTTTTACAAATTCTACAATGGTCATTGTGTGTTTGTGTGTGTGCGTGTGTGTGTGCGCGCGCGTGTGTGTGTATGTGTGTGTGTGTGCGCGTGCTGGGTAGGTATAGGGGCCGGGTTACACACACCCTAACCCACACGCACACACAATGTTTACTTGGCTATCTAAATGGGGACTCTCCATAGTGGTTTTTATACTGTACAAACTGTATATTTCCTCTTACACTGTGTGTGTGTGTGTGTGTGTGTGTGTGTGTGTGTGTGTGTGTGTGTGTGTGTGTGTGTGTGTGTGTGTGTCAGAGACAGAGAGTGAGAGAGGCAGAGAGTTTTTTTCCTAAATAAAAAAAGAAAACAAGTGAAAAAAATATTATTTGCATTTAGATGTTTATTATTTCAAACTTGCATGAACAAACAAACATTACTGCATTCTTTTTTGTGCCGTAAGATCAACTCGTGGGCATCTGCATTATTAAAAGTTTTCTGCAAAATTATTCTTTATTTGAATAGATTCAAATCAGGGAACCGTACAGTAGCAGGATGACTTTCAGTTTTCAGAGTGGATTTGCATGTCACACCAAACAGACCGTTGACTCGAAGCATAAGATCTCACGACAGATGAAAGGGCATGGCATCTTTATCACAAACCATTGTTTAAGGGTTAGTTCACACAAACATTCACTATTCTTCAAACCTGCAGAACATAAAAGAAGATATTTAATGCCTGTGTCAATGTAGAGAAATCATTTTTCAGAATATCTTCTTTTGCGTTCCACAGAAGAAAGAAAATCATATATGTTTGGACTGACATGATAAATGGAGACAGTATTTAAATTTTTGGGTAAACTATGCATTTAAAATCCTATACGAATATATTTGTAGTGAAACTTTCATTTCTCATTTTCTTCATTAAAAGCACTAAAGAAGATGGCGCCTTTGTGGCTCATATAGGATCCATTGCAGACAGTAATGGATGATGCAGTTCTCCATCTAACCGGTCGTTTTCTCAGATGGAAATGGTGAAGATTACGGAGGTTGTAATAACTGAGAACTGAGAATCAATAATTCCATATTTTAAACTAAATAGGCATTCAACAATACAGTAAGATTGTTGAGAAATTGACGTTTTTGAGATAAAGTTGCTTCTTAAATGCAGGGGCGCCAAGGGGGAGAAAGTTAGGACGATTCTAAGGGCCCACAGACTTTAAGGTCCCCCAGAGATCGATTTTATTAATGAAGAGACTGAACATGATGACAGTTCTGCTCCTGTCTAAGTGGCACAGCGGGAGGTTTGTGTTCGACACACACACACACACACACACACACACACACACACACACACACACACCCACACACACATATATATATATATATATATATATATATATATATATATATATATATATATATATATATATATATATATATATATTTAATTATAAAATACTTTGATCCGTGGATGTGTTGTAACCTATTTAAAAGGTCACTCTAAATCTAGTTTTCTGTTCTTCAAAGGTCTTTTAATGTCCAGTTACCAGAATCCAATTCCTGCTCCCCGTTCACACAGTCTGGTTTATTTTACAGCTAATCCAAGATCTGAGAGACAGACCTAATTAATAGTCACTTCATAATCTGATAAGATTTTGTAGAAACTGGACTTTTCACTTTAAGTGTGTGTGTGTGTGTGTGTGAGGAGTTACACCTGTGTCGGATTATTCTCCAGTCCTGACGTTTCTGTTATCTTTTCAGTTGTTTGTTTTGTTTTTGTTTAATCTTTCCCCGTTTTATTCTACTATCTTTAATAAATGTTAATCCTTTTCTAATCATTATTCATCATGTTTTCTCCTTCTTTGTCTTGGCTTGCGATCCGGTTGTGACAATAGTTTTTGGTCGTTCCTTCCTTTTCCCTTGATCCTCTTCTTTTGCTCCATTTCTGCATTCTCTCTTAAGTGTGTCAGAGATGTAGGTCACACGTCTTTTTTCTCGTGAGCAGTCGATTCAATTTGGAGAACGATAAGAGGGTATCAAATTTAAACGCCAAGCAGGTGCTCTGGGGCCGCAGACACACGAGCCCGTCATCCTTAAAATACTGGCCCCCAGCGTCAGTGTTCCTCGAGAGAGAGAGAGAGAGAGAGAGAGAGAGAGAGAGAGAGACAGAGAGAGAGAGAGAGAGAGAGAGAGAGAGAGAGGAACACAGAGCAGAAGCCATTAAATCTCTTACTAAAGCAGTAAACAAACCCAATGAGCCTGGAGCGTCACAAGAAATCATATGAAATCATCTGCAGAAATAACCTGTTCAGAGCAGATCCAGCTTCTCCAAGACGCTTCAAAATTTTTAGTAAAAATTATTTCAAACACTATGCCATCAACAGTTTTTATTTATCAATTGACTTCTATTAACTACATACATACTCACATATAGACCCGGAGTCAGTGTCTGTCCTGAACTCACATATAAACCCGGAGTCAGAGTCTGCCCCGTACTCACATATAAACCCGGAGTCAGAGTCTGCCCCGTACTCACATATAGACCCGAGGTCAGTGTCTGTCCCGTACTCACATATAAACCCGGAGTCAGAGTCTGCCCCGTACTCAAATATAGGCCCGAGGTCAGCGTCTGTCCCGTACTCACATATAGACCTGGAGTCAGTGTCTGTCCTGAACGCACATATAGACCTGGAGTCAGTTTCTGTCCTGAACGCACATATAGACCTGGAGGCAGTGTCTGTCCTGAACGCACATATAGACCTGGAGTCAGTGTCTGTCCTGAACGCACATATGGACCCGGAGTCAGTGTCTTTCCTGAACGCACATATAAACCTGGAGTCAGTGTCTGTCCCGTACTCACATATAGACCCAGAGTCAGTGTCTGTCCTGAACTCACATATAGACCCAGAGTCAGTGTCTGTCCTGAACTCACATATAGACCCGGAGTCAGTGTCTGTCCTGAACTCACATATAGACCCGGAGTCAGTGTCTGTCCTGAACGCACATATAGACCTGGAGTCAGTGTCTGTCCTGAACTCACATATGGACACAGAGTCAGTGTCTGTCAAGCACTCACATATAGACCCGGAGTCAGTTTCTGTCCTGAACTCACATATAGACCCGGAGTCAGTGTCTGTCCTGAACTCACATATAGACCCTGAGTCAGTGTCTCTCCCGTACTCACATATAGACCCAAGGTCAGTGTCTGTCCCGTACTCACATATAGACCCGGAGTCAGTGTCTGTCCCGTACTCACATATAGACCCGGAGTCAGTGTCTGTCCTGAACTCACATATAGACCCGGAGTCAGTTTCTGTCCTGAACTCACATATAGAACCGGAGTCATCGTCTGTCCTGAACGCACATATAGACCCGGAGTCAGTGTCTGTCCTGAACTCACATATAGACCTGGAGTCAGTGTCTGTCCTGAACGCTCATATAGACCCGGAGTCAGTGTCTCTCCCGTACTCACATATAGACCTGGAGGCAGTGTCTGCCCCGTACTCACATATAGACCCGGAGTCAGCGTCTGTCCCGTACTCACATATAGACCCGGAGTTAGCGTCTTCCCCGAACTCACATATAGACCCGGAGTAAGTTTCTGTCCTGAACTCACATATAGACCCGGAGTCAGTGTCTGTCCCGAACTCACATATAGACCCGGAGTCAGCGTCTGTCCCGAACTCACACATAGACCCGGAGTCAGTGTCTGTCCTGAACTCACATATAGACCCGGAGTCAGTGTCTGTCCTGAGCTCACATATAGAACCGGAGTCAGTGTCTGTCCTGAACTCATGTATAGACCCGGGGTCAGTGTCTGTCCTGAACTCACATATAGACCCGGAGTCAGTGTCTGTCCTGAACTCACATATAGACCCGGAGTCAGTTTCTGTCCTGAACTCACATATAGACCCGGAGTCATTGTCTGTCCTGAACGCACATATAGACCCGGAGTCAGTGTCTGTCCCATACTTGCATATAGACCCAGAGTCAGTTTTTGTCCTGAACTCATATATAGACCCGCAGTCATTGTCTGTCCTTAACGCACATATAGACCCGGAGTCAGTGTCTGTCCCGTACTTACATATAGACCCAGAGTCAGTGTCTGTCCCGTACTCACATATAGACCCGGAGTCAGTGTCTGTCCTGAACTCACATATAGACCCGGAGTCAGTGTCTGTCCTGAACGCTCATATAGACCCGGAGTCAGTGTCTGCCCCGTACTTACATAAAGACCCGGAGTCAGTGTCTGCCCCGTACTCACATATAGACCCGGAGTCAGTGTCTCTCCCATACTCACATATAGACCCGGAGTCAGTGCCTGTCCCGTACTCACATATAGAGCCGGAGTCAGTGTCTGTCCTGAACTCACATATAGACCCAGAGCCAGTGTCTGTCCTGAACTCACATATAGACCCGGAGCCAGTGTCTGTCCTGAACTCACATATAGACCTGACCTGGAGTCAGTGTCTGTCCTGAACTCACATATAGACTTGACCTGGAGTCAGTGTCTGTCCTGAACTCACATATAGACCCGGAGCCAGTGTGTGTCCTGAACTCACATATAGACCCGGATTCAGTATCTGTCCTGAACTCACATATAGACCCGGAATTAATGTCTGTCCTGAACTCACATGTAAACCCGGAGTCAGTGTCTGCCCCGTACTCACATATAGACCCAAGGTCAGTGTCTGCCCCGTACTCACATATAGACCCAAGGTCAGTGTCTGTCCCGTACTCACATATAGACCCGGAGTCAGTGTCTCTCCCGTACTCACATATAGACCTGGAGGCAGTGTCTGCCCCGTACTCACATATAGACCCGGAGTCAGCGTCTGTCCCGTACTCACATATAGACCCGGAGTTAGCGTCTACCCCGAACTCACATATAGACCCGGAGTAAGTTTCTGTCCTGAACTCACATATAGACCCGGAGTCAGTGTCTGTCCCGAACTCACATATAGACCCAGAGTCAGCGTCTGTCCCGAACTCACACATAGACCCGGAGTCAGTGTCTGTCCTGAACTCACATATAGACCCGGAGTCAGTTTCTGTCCTGAACTCACATATAGAACCGGAGTCAGTGACTGTCCTGAACGCTCATATAGACCCGGAGTCAGTGTCTGCCCCGTACTTACATAAAGACCCGGAGTCAGTGTCTGCCCCGTACTCACATATAGACCCGGAGTCAGTGTCTCTCCCATACTCACATATAGACCCAGAGTCAGTGTCTGTCCCGTACTCACATATAGACCCGGAGTCAGTGTCTGTCCTGAACTCACATATAGACCCAGAGCCAGTGTCTGTCCTGAACTCACATATAGACCCGGAGCCAGTGTCTGTCCTGAACTCACATATAGACCGGACCTGGAGTCAGTGTCTGTCCTGAACTCACATATAGACTTGACCTGGAGTCAGTGTCTGTCCTGAACTCACATATAGACTTGACCTGGAGTCAGTGTCTGTCCTGAACTCACATATAGACCCGGATTCAGTATCTGTCCTGAACTCACATATAGACCCGGAATTAATGTCTGTCCTGAACTCACATGTAAACCCGGAGTCAGTGTCTGCCCCGTACTCACATATAGACCCAAGGTCAGTGTCTGTCCCGTACTCACATATAGACCCGGAGTCAGTGTCTCTCCCGTACTCACATATAGACCTGGAGGCAGTGTCTGCCCCGTACTCACATATAGACCCGGAGTCAGCGTCTGCCCCGTACTCACATATAGACCCGGAGTCAGTTTCTGTCCTGAACTCACATATAGACCCGGAGTCATTGTCTGTCCTGAACGCACATATAGACCCGGAGTCAGTGTCTGTCCCATACTTGCATATAGACCCAGAGTCAGTTTTTGTCCTGAACTCATATATAGACCCGCAGTCATTGTCTGTCCTTAACGCACATATAGACCCGGAGTCAGTGTCTGTCCCGTACTTACATATAGACCCAGAGTCAGTGTCTGTCCCGTACTCACATATAGACCCGGAGTCAGTGTCTGTCCTGAACTCACATATAGACCCGGAGTCAGTGTCTGTCCTGAACGCTCATATAGACCCGGAGTCAGTGTCTGCCCCGTACTTACATAAAGACCCGGAGTCAGTGTCTGCCCCGTACTCACATATAGACCCGGAGTCAGTGTCTCTCCCATACTCACATATAGACCCGGAGTCAGTGCCTGTCCCGTACTCACATATAGAGCCGGAGTCAGTGTCTGTCCTGAACTCACATATAGACCCAGAGCCAGTGTCTGTCCTGAACTCACATATAGACCCGGAGCCAGTGTCTGTCCTGAACTCACATATAGACCTGACCTGGAGTCAGTGTCTGTCCTGAACTCACATATAGACTTGACCTGGAGTCAGTGTCTGTCCTGAACTCACATATAGACCCGGAGCCAGTGTGTGTCCTGAACTCACATATAGACCCGGATTCAGTATCTGTCCTGAACTCACATATAGACCCGGAATTAATGTCTGTCCTGAACTCACATGTAAACCCGGAGTCAGTGTCTGCCCCGTACTCACATATAGACCCAAGGTCAGTGTCTGCCCCGTACTCACATATAGACCCAAGGTCAGTGTCTGTCCCGTACTCACATATAGACCCGGAGTCAGTGTCTCTCCCGTACTCACATATAGACCTGGAGGCAGTGTCTGCCCCGTACTCACCTATAGACCCGGAGTCAGCGTCTGTCCCGTACTCACATATAGACCCGGATTTAGCGTCTACACCGAACTCACATATAGACCCGGAGTAAGTTTCTGTCCTGAACTCACATATAGACCCGGAGTCAGTGTCTGTCCCGAACTCACATATAGACCCAGAGTCAGCGTCTGTCCCGAACTCACACATAGACCCGGAGTCAGTGTCTGTCCTGAACTCACATATAGACCCGGAGTCAGTGTCTGTCCTGAACTCACATATAGAACCGGAGTCAGTGACTGTCCTGAACGCTCATATAGACCCGGAGTCAGTGTCTGCCCCGTACTTACATAAAGACCCGGAGTCAGTGTCTGCCCCGTACTCACATATAGACCCGGAGTCAGTGTCTCTCCCATACTCACATATAGACCCAGAGTCAGTGTCTGTCCCGTACTCACATATAGACCCGGAGTCAGTGTCTGTCCTGAACTCACATATAGACCCAGAGCCAGTGTCTGTCCTGAACTCACATATAGACCCGGAGCCAGTGTCTGTCCTGAACTCACATATAGACCTGACCTGGAGTCAGTGTCTGTCCTGAACTCACATATAGACTTGACCTGGAGTCAGTGTCTGTCCTGAACTCACATATAGACTTGACCTGGAGTCAGTGTCTGTCCTGAACTCACATATAGACCCGGATTCACTATCTGTCCTGAACTCACATATAGACCCGGAATTAATGTCTGTCCTGAACTCACATGTAAACCCGGAGTCAGTGTCTGCCCCGTACTCACATATAGACCCAAGGTCAGTGTCTGTCCCGTACTCACATTTAGACCCGGAGTCAGTGTCTCTCCCGTACTCACATATAGACCTGGAGGCAGTGTCTGCCCCGTACTCACATATAGACCCGGAGTCAGCGTCTGTCCCGTACTCACATATAGACCCGGAGTAAGCGTCTAACCCGAACTCACATATAGACCCGGAGTAAGTTTCTGTACTGAACTCACATATAGACCCGGAGTCAGTGTCTGTCCCGAACTCACATATAGACCCGGAGTCAGCGTCTGTCCCGAACTCACACATAGACCCGGAGTCAGTGTCTGTCCTGAACTCACATATAGACCCGGAGTCAGTGTCTGTCCTGAACTCACATATAGAACTGGAGTCAGTGTCTGTCCTGAACTCACGTATAGACCCGGAGTCAGTGTCTGTCCTGAACTCACATATAGACCCGGAGTCAGTGTCTGCCCCGTACTCACATATAGACCCGGAGTAAGTGTCTGTTCTGAACTCACATATAGAACCGGAGTCAGTGTCTGTCCTGAACTCATGTATAGACCCGGGGTCAGTGTCTGTCCTGAACTCACATATAGACCCGGAGTCAGTGTCTGTCCTGAACTCACATATAGACCCGGAGTCAGTTTCTGTCCTGAACTCACATATAGACCCGGAGTCATTGTCTGTCCTGAACGCACATATAGACCCGGAGTCAGTGTCTGTCCCATACTTGCATATAGACCCAGAGTCAGTTTTTGTCCTGAACTCATATATAGACCCGCAGTCATTGTCTGTCCTTAACGCACATATAGACCCGGAGTCAGTGTCTGTCCCGTACTTACATATAGACCCAGAGTCAGTGTCTGTCCCGTACTCACATATAGACCCGGTGTCAGTGTCTGTCCTGAACTCACATATAGACCCGGAGTCAGTGTCTGTCCTGAACGCTCATATAGACCCGGAGTCAGTGTCTGCCCCGTACTTACATAAAGACCCGGAGTCAGTGTCTGCCCCGTACTCACATATAGACCCGGAGTCAGTGTCTCTCCCATACTCACATATAGACCCGGAGTCAGTGCCTGTCCCGTACTCACATATAGAGCCGGAGTCAGTGTCTGTCCTGAACTCACATATAGACCCAGAGCCAGTGTCTGTCCTGAACTCACATATAGACCCGGAGCCAGTGTCTGTCCTGAACTCACATATAGACCTGACCTGGAGTCAGTGTCTGTCCTGAACTCACATATAGACTTGACCTGGAGTCAGTGTCTGTCCTGAACTCACATATAGACCCGGAGCCAGTGTGTGTCCTGAACTCACATATAGACCCGGATTCAGTATCTGTCCTGAACTCACATATAGACCCGGAATTAATGTCTGTCCTGAACTCACATGTAAACCCGGAGTCAGTGTCTGCCCCGTACTCACATATAGACCCAAGGTCAGTGTCTGCCCCGTACTCACATATAGACCCAAGGTCAGTGTCTGTCCCGTACTCACATATAGACCCGGAGTCAGTGTCTCTCCCGTACTCACATATAGACCTGGAGGCAGTGTCTGCCCCGTACTCACATATAGACCCGGAGTCAGCGTCTGTCCCGTACTCACATATAGACCCGGAGTTAGCGTCTACCCCGAACTCACATATAGACCCGGAGTAAGTTTCTGTCCTGAACTCACATATAGACCCGGAGTCAGTGTCTGTCCCGAACTCACATATAGACCCAGAGTCAGCGTCTGTCCCGAACTCACACATAGACCCGGAGTCAGTGTCTGTCCTGAACTCACATATAGACCCGGAGTCAGTTTCTGTCCTGAACTCACATATAGACCCGGAGTCAGTGACTGTCCTGAACGCTCATATAGACCCGGAGTCAGTGTCTGCCCCGTACTTACATAAAGACCCGGAGTCAGTGTCTGCCCCGTACTCACATATAGACCCGGAGTCAGTGTCTCTCCCATACTCACATATAGACCCAGAGTCAGTGTCTGTCCCGTACTCACATATAGACCCGGAGTCAGTGTCTGTCCTGAACTCACATATAGACCCAGAGCCAGTGTCTGTCCTGAACTCACATATAGACCCGGAGCCAGTGTCTGTCCTGAACTCACATATAGACCGGACCTGGAGTCAGTGTCTGTCCTGAACTCACATATAGACTTGACCTGGAGTCAGTGTCTGTCCTGAACTCACATATAGACTTGACCTGGAGTCAGTGTCTGTCCTGAACTCACATATAGACCCGGATTCAGTATCTGTCCTGAACTCACATATAGACCCGGAATTAATGTCTGTCCTGAACTCACATGTAAACCCGGAGTCAGTGTCTGCCCCGTACTCACATATAGACCCAAGGTCAGTGTCTGTCCCGTACTCACATATAGACCCGGAGTCAGTGTCTCTCCCGTACTCACATATAGACCTGGAGGCAGTGTCTGCCCCGTACTCACATATAGACCCGGAGTCAGCGTCTGCCCCGTACTCACATATAGACCCGGAGTCAGTTTCTGTCCTGAACTCACATATAGACCCGGAGTCATTGTCTGTCCTGAACGCACATATAGACCCGGAGTCAGTGTCTGTCCCATACTTGCATATAGACCCAGAGTCAGTTTTTGTCCTGAACTCATATATAGACCCGCAGTCATTGTCTGTCCTTAACGCACATATAGACCCGGAGTCAGTGTCTGTCCCGTACTTACATATAGACCCAGAGTCAGTGTCTGTCCCGTACTCACATATAGACCCGGAGTCAGTGTCTGTCCTGAACTCACATATAGACCCGGAGTCAGTGTCTGTCCTGAACGCTCATATAGACCCGGAGTCAGTGTCTGCCCCGTACTTACATAAAGACCCGGAGTCAGTGTCTGCCCCGTACTCACATATAGACCCGGAGTCAGCGTCTGTCCCGTACTCACATATAGACCCGGAGTTAGCGTCTACCCCGAACTCACATATAGACCCGGAGTAAGTTTCTGTCCAGAACTCACATATAGACCCGGAGTCAGTGTCTGTCCCGAACTCACATATAGACCCAGAGTCAGCGTCTGTCCCGAACTCACACATAGACCCGGAGTCAGTGTCTGTCCTGAACTCACATATAGACCCGGAGTCAGTGTCTGTCCTGAACTCACATATAGAACCGGAGTCAGTGACTGTCCTGAACGCTCATATAGACCCGGAGTCAGTGTCTGCCCCGTACTTACATAAAGACCCGGAGTCAGTGTCTGCCCCGTACTCACATATAGACCCGGAGTCAGTGTCTCTCCCATACTCACATATAGACCCAGAGTCAGTGTCTGTCCCGTACTCACATATAGACCCGGAGTCAGTGTCTGTCCTGAACTCACATATAGACCCAGAGCCAGTGTCTGTCCTGAACTCACATATAGACCCGGAGCCAGTGTCTGTCCTGAACTCACATATAGACCTGACCTGGAGTCAGTGTCTGTCCTGAACTCACATATAGACTTGACCTGGAGTCAGTGTCTGTCCTGAACTCACATATAGACTTGACCTGGAGTCAGTGTCTGTCCTGAACTCACATATAGACCCGGATTCACTATCTGTCCTGAACTCACATATAGACCCGGAATTAATGTCTGTCCTGAACTCACATGTAAACCCGGAGTCAGTGTCTGCCCCGTACTCACATATAGACCCAAGGTCAGTGTCTGTCCCGTACTCACATTTAGACCCGGAGTCAGTGTCTCTCCCGTACTCACATATAGACCTGGAGGCAGTGTCTGCCCCGTACTCATATATAGACCCGGAGTCAGCGTCTGTCCCGTACTCACATATAGACCCGGAGTTAGCGTCTACCCCGAACTCACATATAGACCCGGAGTAAGTTTCTGTACTGAACTCACATATAGACCCGGAGTCAGTGTCTGTCCCGAACTCACATATAGACCCGGAGTCAGCGTCTGTCCCGAACTCACACATAGACCCGGAGTCAGTGTCTGTCCTGAACTCACATATAGACCCGGAGTCAGTGTCTGTCCTGAACTCACATATAGAACTGGAGTCAGTGTCTGTCCTGAACTCACGTATAGACCCGGAGTCAGTGTCTGTCCTGAACTCACATATAGACCCGGAGTCAGTGTCTGCCCCGTACTCACATATAGACCCGGAGTAAGTGTCTGTTCTGAACTCACATATAGACCCGGAGTCAGTGTCTGTCCTGAACTCACATATAGAACCGGAGTCAGTGTCTGCCCCTTACTCACATATAGACCCAGAGTCAGTGTCTGTACTGAACTCACATATAGACCCGGAGTCAGTGTCTGCCCCGTACTCACATATAGACCCGGAGTAAGTGTCTGTCCTGAACTCACATATAGACCCGGAGTCAGTGTCTGTCCTGAACTCACATATAGAACCGGAGTCAGTGTCTGTCCTGAACTCCCATATAGACCCAGAGTCAGTGTGTGTCCTGAACTCACATGTAGACCCGGAGTCAGTGTCTGTCCTGAACTCACATATAGACCCGGAGTCAGTGTCTGTCCTAAACTCACATATAGACCCAGAGTCAGTGTGTGTCCTGAACTCACATGTAGACCCGGAGTCAGTGTCTGTCCTGAACTCACATATAGACCCGGAGTCAGTGTCTGTCCTAAACTCACATATAGACCCAGAGTCAGTGTGTGTCCTGAACTCACATGTAGACCCGAGTCAGTGTCTGTCCTGAACTCACATATAGAACCGGAGTCAGTGTCTGCCCCTGCTACCATGGGTTGTTTGTTTACTGATGTTATGGTGTCCAAACCCAAACCAGTGCTATTTTTGTTTTTTATTTTAGTTATTTTTTATTAATATTAGTTATTATTAACATTTTAAATAGGCTTTTTCCCCATATTTGTAGTTATTATGTTAATTTTAGACCCGGAGTCAGTGTCTGTCCTGAACTCACATATAGACCCAGAGTCAGTGTGTGTCCTGAACTCACATGTAGACCCGAGTCAGTGTCTGTCCTGAACTCACATATAGAACCGGAGTCAGTGTCTGCCCCTGCTACCATGGGTTGTTTGTTTACTGATGTTATGGTGTCCAAACCCAAACCAGTGGTATTTTTGTTTTTTATTTTAGTTATTTTTTATTAATATTAGTTATTATTAACATTTTAAATAGGCTTTTTCCCCATATTTGTAGTTATTATGTTAATTTTAGTTAAATATTTTGTAATTTCGTTATGTGCTTTTGTTGTTTTATTAGTTTAAATATTATTTAGGTTTAATTTATTTGTATTTCTGTTTTAATTCATTTCCATTTATTTCCAGGTAGTAATGTTGATGCTTCAACTAAAACTTATTTCAGTTTATTACCAAGGCAACATTTCAAATTTTTTGTTTAGTTCTAGTTAACAGAAATGTATTTAAAAGTTTTAGTTCACGATAACAAAGTCCTGTGTTCTCTCTGTGTTGGCGCACAAGGCCTTTGACAGACATTCAGGACGTGTTTTCTCTGAGACATGTTGAAGTAAATAGGATACCCTTGATCAGAACTGTAAATTTCTCTCTGTTGTGTTGGATTTACCCAAATGAAGACGGTCTCTTCCTCTTTGAGTAGTCAGTATAATATATAACTATGCTGAGAGTGAAAGATCTGGTTACATATTACACAAAACCACATGTGCTTATATCCAAATGATGATGGCAAGTTGTGCGTAATACCTTCATGTGAATTAATCTCCTACTTTCTGATGATGGAGCAGCTTTATAGACCTGCCTGAGCAGTAAAATGACTGAGTAATAAGAGGGTTTGTGAGCAAAACATCCTGTAACATGCAGAAGAACAGCAGTTTATGGCATTTAAAAGTTGCTCATTTTTGTATATTAATGAAAGAATAATGACAGGACAGGGGAAATGGAGGGAGGAATATGGATGCATATAGTAGCATAATGTCTACAAACAAAACAAAACTGCCATTGGAACCAAAGCCACATTTCGCTTCTAATGAATAGATAATGAGCATCTGTAGAGGTAAATGTATTTGAACTCCAGTGGCCTGCTGTGTAACTCAGCACAGGTAGAAATAATTGTTCACACACTCTCTCTGTCCTCGGTGGGACGACTGGCAGCTTCACACTGCGCTGGGGCTTTTTAAACACACTTCAAAGCAGAACCTTTATGCTGAGACTGGAAATGCTGACCTTTGACTCGAATCCCCTCCCACTGCAAACACAGAAGCTCCATTGATTGAGATGGAGAGACCCTTCGCTTTAAACCCAATTAATCGCAAGTAAGGCGATTATTTACAGGTATCTGGAGACCCAGTTAACAGGAATGTTCCCACAACTTTCACTAATGTTTTGTGAAGGTTATGTTTTTTGTTATAAGAAAACGTTCTGAAAATGAAATTGTTTTTTGAAAATGTACGTTCTTATAACATTATATACATTTTCAAAAACGTTCCTGGAACATTGCCATATAGTCAGCTAGCAGAGCGTTCTTAGAACTTTGATACAATGCAGTTCGATTTTATGGGAAGAAGGAGGCGGGAACCGGCGAACATTTAAGTACTTTAATGACAGTAGTCCCTGATGACTGTTAATAAACAATATCAATCAGCTAGTCAGACGTCTGATGTCCAGCCTGATCATTCTGTGCTATGGATGCAGAAAGCGGGAGAGCAGATTTGAAGCATGACTAGAGCTTCTCTTAAAGAGGAACAGAAATCAGCTATTTTCCACAGCTTATGAACGTCAGGTTTCATGATCTCCGCTGTGTTGGATGGAGGACAGGACTGTCCGTGTGTCGTTGTGTCCTGTAGAGCATCACTCACACTCCTTCATCAAACACAGACCTTATTTAAACGTGTCTCACTCTTTTAAACACTTCTCAGAGACACAAGCACTTGTTATTTTAGAGACCAATTTAATGAGTTTTAGAGAGGGTTAGGGTTATGTTCCCATCGCATGTTGAGAGTGTGTGGCCTAGTAAACCTAGTGACCCCTGGAAGAGATAAAGAAAAGCTACTGACTCTTTGTTGTGCCTCAGAACAGTAAAGAAATGAATGAGGCATTTATATTGCGCTTTCATATGTACTACTGTACACCCAAAGCGCTTTACAGCCTTTACATCTCTTCTCAAGGTCATATCCACATGTGGTCTTTTCTTCTTGTCTCATTGGGACGCTGTCTGATGTACAGTATGTTTCCCAGCCTCTCTTCATCTCTTTAACAATCACACAGACCGGTCAAGACTTCTGTATGTAAATGAGCTGTGTTACGATTGGCTGACCACCAGTGTTTCTCACAGATGCTTGACCTCTGACCTTTACACTCACTACTGAAGCTTTAAGACTCACAACATCAGTCTTTTATTTAGTTAGGGTGAGAAGAGCATTAGGCAACCTGTTTTTCATTATATGTCAGGATTATATATTTATTTTGTTTTATTACTTTATTGTCTTTTAGAGTTGTGCTGTGGATGCAAGTCGAAGCTTGCTGTTCTCATAATACTCATAAATCTCATCTGTGATTGCAGGAGACCGAGCTGTTAGAAGTCTCCGTCATCAAGGATACGAGAAATGGGAGATTTGCCAAGATGCCAAAGGTAATAAATGTGTGTGTGACTCAATCATTCGTTCTTTCGTTCTCTCGTGCAGAGCAGAGCTGACTTAGTGTTTGTACAAGATGAAAATGAACAGACATTATTGTCTCTTCATTTCTGGCACAAATACCATATGATTATAAATGTAGATCTGTCCAAAGAGGAATATGCTGACGAGAAGCAAAGCAAAGCTGCTATGCGCCGGATATGCCAGAAAGATTCACGTGTTCCACAAATGGCTTAAGAAAGCTGGTGCTCATGGATGAAACACAGAGGGAGAGGAAACACTGATAGTTTTCCAGAGATGTTGTCTTAGCTGTCAGAAATGCATTTGCCGATCAAGAGAGTGTCCATGAATCTCGCAGTGAGGCTTTTAGATTGCGCTTTAAGGACGGAAAGAGCGGATGGTTTCCAGCATTCATTAGTGCTGATGGGAAAATAGTGTCATTGAGAGTCTGAGAAGTTGGTGTTAAAGAGCATCACAAGATCTGAGCGGACGATTGATGTTTCAGAGCAGCGATGGCAGAGGTCAGAACATGGAGAAAAACACAGTTTCCCATGTCATGATCGTGGCCTTACAGGAGGGTCAAAGACTGAGAGAGAGAGAGAGAGAGAGAGAGAGAGAGAGACTGAGAGAGAGAGAGAGAGAGAGAGAGAGAGAGACTGAGAGAGAGAGAGAGAGAGAGAGAGAGAGAGAGAGAGAGAGAGAGAGAGAGAGAGTGTGTATTTCAACTCCAAATTACTCATTTATAGATCAATGGACGAAGTTCAAATGCTGATGTTCTCTTCCGAATGCCTGCTGTCCCATAAACCCCCGTTTGGCTTAGAGAACAGGACTCAACAGGACTCCCGCCGGTCAGCCTTATTCCAGCGGATGTGAGCAGCTTCAACATGTTGGCCATTCACATCATAACTCATAATAAAGTCACCGGAGCTGAATGTACAACAGCCATTAGAGCAGGGCGCAGAGCAGGAGTGTGACAGCATGGAAACGCTGCCGTAAGATGTGTGTACTTGTCTACCTATCTAACAGGGGACCATGGTGTCGGTACACACTCACCCACAGAGGACCGGTAAAAAGCAATTTTTGACCAAGTGTGGACCTCCAGGTGTGTGTGTGTTTAAGGCCATACTCAGCAGCGCTGTAGGCAGGAACCGTGATGGCCCATAAACACACGTCGGTCACACTTCTCTATTGTTCGAGTGGCTTGCTGTCCCCGAGAGCTCTGAGACTGCAGAGATGCTGCTTTTTTTTTTTTTAACTATCAGGCCAATAATATATATTTTTTTAATTATCTTAATTTTTATTTCACTCTAAAATGCTAAAACATTCTAAGACAATTACTATATATTTTTTTTTAAATATACAGCTTAGTATGTAAGATAACATAAATGAATCATGCATCATTCTACATATGGATAATATTTGACCAATTTAGCGGTTTTGGCCAATTCAGTGGTTTAAAACTTTTCATTACATTAAAATGAAATTTAAATAAAAAACAACATCTATTGTACTGTGAGACACGGAAGCCATGGTGTTTTATGCCTTGTTTCGATCCTTTTATGTTATTTTCCAACATGAGACGTTTCTTTTCTTGATAAAGCTGCTCTGAGCTCTCGATCACACAATGTCTTCACCACTGATTTAATGTTGTATTCAACACGAGTTGCACATTGTCAAGAATGAAGCCCATGGAACACAGTTGGAATAAGTGGCAATAGAATATTTTATTCATTGACACTGAAAGATTGACTAGTAGCAGATCTCTGTGAAGCTGTCATGGAGAGAAACTAATGCTGAGAAGGCCTGATGCCCAGAACTGATGTGAACACCTCATTCTCTCAGGCAGTCAATCAATGTAATTGCACTTAATCTGTTTCAGACAGAAGCTCAGAGTCCAGCTCTGTTATCTGTGTTCTCACAGTCGGACGGACTGCCTCACAAAACCCTTTATCTGCCCACATTCCTCCGCACACAGCAGGACCTTGTTCAGGTTTGTTCGCTGGATTCCCTAAAGCCCTGTTCAGATTACACTGGGCTGTGATGGTGGAGCCCCAGACGGAGAGAGTCTGGGTAATGGCGGCGGCCACACCGGCTCTTCCGCTAGTCTCTCGACAGGTGGCCTGCTGTTTCTCTGGGCTTTCACTGCTCTTTCTGAGGGGATAATCAAGCTCAAAATGAGATATTTCATTCAAAGATCTCAGATGTTGATGACGCGAGGTAACAAGCTCAATGGCCTTGCAATAAAACAAACCAAAGAGCATTTTCACTGGTCAGGATGGCTAATTTTCTTGTGCAAAGTCCTCTAAAGTCTATGGATTTAATGTAGTTTCACCAGTAATAGTCTCCGCTGAGCTGAGTGACGCTCTCACTGAAAAGGCCTTTGGGACAGTGATTTATGCCCTGCCCCATTAGCTGTGGCTCTGTGATCGCTGCACTCAACATGTTTGCATTTCTACACCAGCTAGAGCGTAGAGCGTGAACACTCAGATGTCCTCTGCATGTATCACGTTTGTTCAAAAGCAGGTGGAACTTCTACAAACTATTGTGAAAGTGCAGAAACTTGAATGTTTGCATTTGCACAGGACTGGACTTGTGTTTATGAAGAGTGAGGATGAGGATGAGACACTAGACACATGCAGGTCAGAGCTGGCTACAGAAATGCCCAGGCACAGACAAGGTTAATGACAAGTTGTCAGGAGATCAGACTACAACTGTGCCATATGACAACAATAACAAATCCACAATCTTTTTTTGTGTGGTTTTAAGCAAAAATAATTTCCCTGTTTTAAAATTTAGCATTAAAAGGTGACTAAAGATTCAATAAATAGAATGACAGACCATTTAAGCCAAAGTTGGCACTTAATTTTATTTCATTTTATATAAAAAATGTTGTCTTTGTTCTTAAAAATAAGAACAAATATGACTATTTCAAATAATAGTACAGTAAACCCATTTGTGCCTGGATCTGTCAGGTTGCTTAATGCCCATTCATGAAACTCAGTTAAATGAACTATAATAAAGTCCTCTGCTAAATGACAAGGGTTTGTGTTTCCACTGAGGTTATTTTTTGTGATATTGGTTGAATAAATCAATGTACATGCACATTTAAGATAGCAACTGTTTTGTGTAACTTCTCAATACAGACCTTTTGTTTACACTTGTCTGTTCCTCAAAAGGCAGTTAAAGTTGCGACTGCATGAAGTAATAGTGCAGTAATGTCATGCTAATGCAACCATAGCTACCATGCTAATCTATATCCACTGCTGTGACTCTAAAGGCCTCGTCGTTAGACCGTTTTACTGCAGATTTCCAGCTTTTCTCAGCCTCTTTCCTTCTGGGTCTCTTTCTAACACAAAGCACATCAGAGCATTGCCTGGGCAACAAACCAACATCGAGCTCTTCATCTTCACATCCGGCAAGAGTTTCCTCCGGGTTGCCAGCAGTGATTCTGTTTCTGTCTTTGGCAGGTTGTTGTTGTTTTCTCTGAAAAGGCAGCAGAAGAACAGAGCCTGGTTTGTTGGTGTCCGATGAAGCTGCACAAATGCATTGAGACTGTTGCTTTCTGGTCTTACGCAACTTTAATGCACATGAAAAATGTCCTGCTTTGTTGAGACACACACACACACACTCACAGAAACGTACTACAGAAATATGACAGTAATAGCAGTTACATTCCCCTCGATGGTCAGATCTGATCACCTTTGCTTTCTGCTTTACACTTTACATTCAGACACACACTATAACACACAAGGCTACTTGTACTGTGTGTTTGGCACTTTCCTGTTGTGTTGTTATTCCAGACAGCGTCTCTCAGAGGTAAATCTTCTTCTGAACACTTGCAGCTGTTTAAGTGTCACTCATTATTACAGCTTGTGTCATGAGAATCTCAATGATTCCTCCCACAGCGTTATGCCATTATCTTAGGCCACTTAACATTTTGAAAAGATAGATTTGGAGATGTGAAGTTGAAAAAGAATCAAATGTGTGACTTTATTTGTGGCTGTTGTCTTAGTATTAAGGTCTCTTGAGAGCTTGTGTCTAGACATATTGTCCGTGTCCATGTCAAGTCACCTTTATTTATAAAGCTCTTTCTACAGTACTGTTTGAAAGCAATGTTTTGAGAGAGATTCAGTACTGGATCATCATCATCATCAACATCATTATCATCATTATCTGAGTGAAGCTTTACAGAAACATCTGAACTCTAAAACTGCATAGCTAATCTCGCCAGATAATCAAACTGTTCATGTGAAGTTTCACCAGCAATAGGAACTGAACACACGTATTGTTCTGGAAACGACAGAAAGCTAGAAACAGAGAATATATTTACTCTGATAACAAACCCTTCTGTCTCTTTATCTCGAACAATAAATGTGATTTATGCTGCCGGAAAGGAGCGCTGTGTTGATAAATATAATGTGTGTTTCCGAGTCTGGTTCCTGTGTTCACTGATGATGATAAGTGTGTATAAACTTCAGTCCAGAATCATCCATAACTGTAGATCTGCAACACATCTCGCATTCTTGTGGACACACAGTCGACCTGCTTCTCCCTGCTGATACCTTCACATGACGCCTGAATCACATACCTTCATCAGAAACCTATTATTATATATTAAACTGGCCCACCGGTGGGCCCATTTGCCATTGCATGTTTTAAACAATTATATCCTATATGTAACCTGATCTAATATTGACAAACAATATATCGTTGGAAAGCTCTAAGTGTGTACTTTTCATATTTGACCACTGTTTTGCAGGAAATATTATGTAGTGACAAACATTTATCAATTTGTGACAAGAGAAAGTAGCGAAAAAATCAAAACTATACCAGGAGTTGTGACCTGTGTTATGAAAAACCAATACACACACTTACAGTAATGTTTTGAATTAAAAAAAAAGGATATCAATCTGTGTTGTGGTGTGAGGTCAAGTGGTAAAAAGTGTCCTTTTGGAATCATCAACTGGGCATGAATGCCATGCCCAGCCTAGTGGCCTTTGTTGATATAGCGGCTCATAAAAATCTCATTTTTTAAGATATTAGTCTCAAATTTGGAACCCAACTTCTTTAGAACTATGGCTTTTATTTCATATATTTTTTAGGGTGAACCAAATTTTTATTGATATATTATTTTAATAAAATATAAAAATTGTATTGCAGTAATTTTATTACAATAAACTTAAACAGCTTTTTTTTAACTACAGACACCTGTGCAATAAACTTCAAACTCTCTTCTTTAAAAAAAGACCAGAATGAGGATTAAATTCAAAAGCGTTCCAGAATTACATTCATTTGAATTTCAACATCAACTTTGCAGGCCTACACTCAAAAATGGGCGTGACAGTTAACAGGTTAATAGTGTTCTGCCAGTCTGTAAAATCAGTGTAGTAAACCGTCAACCATATCTTTATTGCAATGAGAAGACCACATTTCCCTGCGAAGGCCAATCAGCGAAGGAGTTCAGACGGACAAGCCTATTGTTTGAGAGGAAAGTCAGTTCATACCTGGACATACAAATTTGTCTATTTTTTACAAATCTTTATTTTTTTATTTTACTGTACAGTTATTGTCTCTGTATACTGGAAACTTCTTCTTTCACCAAAACAAATTCCTTTTGTGTGCAAACATACTTGACAATAAATCTATTCCTGATTCTGATAAAACAACATCACACTCATCGTATCCTTCATTAAAACAATCTGAATGTTAAATCTGTGTGAAAGAGATTAACATTAACATCATTCACCATCATAGACGACAAGCGGTATAATGTGCTTCCCTTTCTTTCAGTACAAATATATAAAAATCTTGTTTTCTAAGAAATGTATCAAAATGAAGCGAGTTTATGCTTAAAACAAGAAAAATATCGGCCACTGGGGTCAGAAAAATCTAAATCAAATAATTTTTCCGACCCTATGTGCAGATATGGTCTTTTTTAAGCATAAACTTTATTTCTCAGAAAACAAGACTTGTAATCTGATGTTCCTGTTCCTGTCTCCTTCAGCGCTTTTAACAATGGAGATTGTTTCAAAGCGGCTTTACAGTGATAGCAGGAGATTGACATGACACTGCTCTAACAGAAAACTCTTAAGTTCTCTCTACGCAAACTTTTAAAACGCGCACCTGTGAGAATACTGATGGCGTGCACATGCGTATTAAGAGCTCATTCTATAGGTATGCGCGTTTGAATATACGTGTGCAGGCGTGTAGTCCTTCCCTAAAAAAACTACCCTCAATAAACTACTTGTCTGGCCTTAGAATTTATAATACAGAATTTTATCGCTTCAGCGTAGCCACGCGAACCGGAATTATCCCGACAACGATTATCTGTACAGAGGTAAAGGGAGAGAGGCCTTCACAGGGGAGACACTAGTGACACTTCAGGACGGCAGTGTCGTCGCGTCCAGGCGCTGGTCCTTCATCAGATCTGGATATGGCCTGGATTCGGCAGGCTGCGGGTAAACCTCGGGATAAATAGAGAGACTAATATTGCGTAGAAATAAACAATATTTAGATGCCATTCTTCTAATGATGTAGCGAGTACATCAGGATTTAAGGGAAGTGTTCCCAGTTCCGGCTGACCTAATCTATGCAGCCTAACATTGAATTATAGAAGTCTATAGTGTGTTATGTGAATGCTAGGTCAAAGAGATGTTTTTTTAGTCTAGATTTGAACTGACAGAGTGTGTCTGCTTCCCGGACAATGGTAGGAAGACTGTTCCAGAGTTTTGGTGCTAAATAGGAAAAGGATCTACCGCCCGCAGTCGATTTAGATATTCTAGGTATTATTAACTGGCCGGAGTTTTGAGATCACGATAGATGTGAAGGACTATAATGCGTTAAGAGCTCGCTCAAGCACTGCGGAGCTAAACCATTTAGTGCTTTGTAAGTAATCAGCAATATTTTAAAATGATGTTCTACGATGTTTAATAGGCAGCCAATGCAGTGTTGACGGAACCGACTTATATGGACACACTTCCTGGTTCTGGTAAGAACTCGAGCTGCTGCGTTTTGAACCAGCTGTAGTTTGTTTATTAAGCGTGCAGGGCAGCCACCCAGTAGAGCATTACAGTAATCTAACCTTGAGGTCATGAACGCATGAACTAATTGTTCCTCATTTGTTAATGAGAGGCATAATTTAGATATATTTTAAGATGGAAAAATGTGGTTTTACAGACACTAGACACGTGACTTTCAAATGAAAGATTGCCTTCAAAGAGCACACACACACACACACACACACACACACACACACACACACACACACACACACACACAACCAGGTTCCTAACCGATGACGAAGACTTAACAGAGCAGCCATCAAGTGTTAGACAGTATTCTAGGTTATTACGTGTGAACGTTTTTTGTCCAATAATTAGAATCTCTGTTTTTTCAGAATTTAGTAGTAGGAAATTACTAGTCATCCAATTTTTTTATATCAGCTATGCATTCCGTTAATTTTGTGAATTGGTAAGTTTCGTCAAGGTGTGAAGAAATATACAGCTGAGTATCATCGGCATAACAGTGAAAGCTAATTCCATGTTTCTTAATGATATGTCCTGATGGTAGCATGTACAGAGTGAACAGCAGCGGTCCTAGTACTGAGCCTTGTGGTAAGCCATACTGAACTGAAACATACTGTCTATTTAAAAGAATGTTGTGGTCAATGGTGTCAAATGCAGCACTAATAGAGAGATACAACCACGATCGGATGGTACGAGCAAATCATTTGTAACTCTAATGAGAGCTGTCTCAGTACTATGGTGCGGTCTAAATCCTGACTGAAAATCCTCGCAGATATCATTTCTTTCAAGAAAGGAACACAGTTGTGAGGATACTGCTTTTTCTAATATCTTTGACAGAAAAGGTAGATTTGAGATCGGGCTGTAATTGACTAATTCTGAAGGATCAAGTTGCGGTTTTTTAACAAGCGGTTTAATCATAGCCAGCTTAAAGGTTTTTGGTACGTATCCTAGAGACAAAGACGAATTAATGATATTTAGAAGAGGATCTGTGACCTCTGATAGCATCTCTTTCAATAGCTTAGTCGGTATAGGGTCTAACATACAAGTTGTCGATTTAGATGAATTAACGAATTTGCAAAATTCTTCCTCTCCTGAAGCAACAAATGAATCAAATTACTACTACAATGCACTCCCTGATGCGATGATGTAGTAGACGGTTGCATAGTTATAATTTTCTCCCTGATATTATCGATCTTATAAGTGAAGAAGTTCATAAAGTCATTACTGCTGTGTTGCTTGGAAACTTCTGTGCTTGAAGCTTTCTTTTTCGTTAGTTTAGCCACTGTTTCAAATAAATACCTAGGATTATGTTTATTTTCTTCCAATAGGGTTGAAAAATAAGCAGCTTTTAAAGCCTCTCTGTAAGCAATCGAGCTCTCTTTCCATGAAATCCGAAATACCTCTAGTTTTGTTTTCTTCTAGTTGCGCTCCATTTTTCTGGCTGCTCTCTTAAGGGCCTGAGTGTGAGTGTGTGTGTGTGTGTGTGTGTGTGTGTGTGTGTGTGTGTGTGTGTGTGTGTGTGTGTGTGTGTGTGTGTGTGTGTGTGTGTGTGTGTGTGTGTGTGTGTGTGCTCGTTGTACCACGGCATTGGACTATTTTCTTTAATATTCTTTAAGCGCGACGGAGCAACTGTGTCTAAAGTGCTGGAAAAGAGAGAGTTAAAAGTTTCTGTTGCAATATCAAGTTCTAAGCTATTTTTCTCAAATCACAGAAGTGACCACGACATCCGGGTTACCGCTAGCATGAGCCATCAGGCAAGTGTTATTTTAAAAAAACTCCTGATGTACTTACAAACTTTCCAATGCCTCGATTTACGAGTACAGAACCTATTTGTACTTCTGTAGAAGTTTGGTACCATTCCGCGCATTATTAGTGGGGTAATTTACGAGATACATCCTTGGATCCATTAGTGCCTGCACTAAGACATTCGGCTGATATCTCTAAATAAGCTCTAACTCTAATAATGTTCAACCAGGGGAAAAAAACTTCTGGTGTTTGGCTCGAGGTCATGATGCAATGGACCCTAGGCTGAAATTACTCCGAACCATCCCTTAAGGCTGCGTTCACACTGTCAGTCCAAATGTGTGTATCTGAGTGGAATCTGATCTGGATTATTGGCTGTTCACAGTGTATTGCAACTGTACGTATATGATAGTGAGTCCCGAAGAGCTCTTTCGTTTCCTGCAGAATCTGCATTGGTTTCTATAGCAGTGACGTTGGATTGGTAGGAATACGCCTACACACACACACACAAACACACACACACACACAGGATTCTGCCAAGCTACAAGCTTCAATTGCCATGGCAACAAAACTTTTAGGCCAGTCTAAAAGCCCAATAATGAACCAGCGCTCGTCTGTGTGAATGACCAGCCATGAAGCGATGGAGTTATGGAGAGTTATAAAGAGTTATGAAGCGTGTCTGCTGGTCATTTTTCTTCTGTGATCTGATGATGAAGAATATTCAACAAGGGAACATGCTTTATCACAGAGAGTTTGAGTGATTGGATGATTAAAGTATCTCTGAACAGTAAGGGATCGTTGACGTCAGTGGGATTCAGAGGTGGACCTTTACTTGTTCTTACTACACAAGCTCACACTACACAAGCACACACTACACAAGCACACACTACACAGGCACACACTACACAAGCTCACAGTACACAAGCACACACTACTCAAGCTCACACTACACAAGCATACACTACACAAGCACACACTACACAAGCTCACAGTACACAAGCACACACTACTCAAGCTCACACTACACAAGCATACACTACACAAGCACACACTACACAAGCTCACAGTACACAAGCACACACTACTCAAGCTCAACACTACACAAGCGCACACAAGCGCACACTACACAAGCGCACGCTACACAAGTGCACCCTACACAAGCGCACACTACACAAGCGCACACTACACAAGCGCACACTACACAAGCACACACTACATAAGTGTTCATCTGTCATCTGTAGTCTAATACTACGCAACACAACACTGATAACTTGTACAAACTACAAGATCTTTGGCAAAGCGGTAACCCTAGACCAACAGCGGAAAACATTTTTTCACGTTAATTCACGCGAGACTTTAAAGGGCTCATATCTTGAAAATCTGAGTTTGTCTGTGTGTGTAAGTGCTATAATCGGGTGCTTTTACCAACACAAAAAATGTGAAAAGTAAAACCCAGAAACTCTGTTCTGGTGAGTCTTTCTCTGCAAGCATGACAAAAAATAAGCCGATCAGATTTCTCTCCCCTTCTGAAGTATGAAGAGGATCTTATTATAATATTTTCGGCCCTTTAGATTCTGGATGAGTGAGATTGGCCTGTTTTGTTATTCTCGGAGTTTCTGAAGCTTGTGTAAAGGCTCCGCCCTCTTCTAAACGGAGACGGAGCAACAGATAATTTGCATTTAAACACACACACAATAACAGCCCATTTTTGCTCACACCCAAAATGGGGGCAAATTGTTCAAGATATAATAAATGATTTAGATTTATATTACATCTTGTTCAAGGGGCATAATGTGTCACCTTTAAAGAGCCGCTCGTGCAAAAAATAGATGGGACAAAAACAGACGATTGGGCAGAAATACACGATTTCCATGTCTGTTCACCAAAAACTGATGGTAAATGATACAAGTGTGAAATGAACTTGAAAGTTTTTTCTCCTCTATAACAGTTGTGCAGTGAGACCCTTTATGCCCCTCATGTTGCCTTCATAATAGCTGTCCTGTGTTAGCAGTGCTTGATGATCCGGCATTACTGGGACGAAGGGACAGGGATCTTCCCGCCTGTGATGAATGTGTGTGCGTCCGTCCAAGCGCAGGCGCTCGGTGTGATTGATAGTCCTCTTAATCAGCATTTTTCATTTTATTGATTATGTGTGCAACTGCATATGCGTTCCGGTTCATTTTTTTTTGTCTGCCAGATGCTCCACGTAAAGGGTTTGTGGATTTTCAGTCCAGGGCTGCGTTTCCCAAAAGCATCGTAAGCATAAATAGACTCTATACATACAATCAGCTTTCTCTCGATGCTTGTGAGAAACAGTCCAGCTCAGAGAGGAATAAATGTGAGATAGACCCGCATCAAACAGTGTCTGCAGATTCCCCAGGCTAGGCAAGCCACCGACATCAAGACTTGTCAGAATCTCTGAGTCCTTGCAGACGACAGAACCCTAAACCTGTAACGTTCAGTAACAGAGAGAGTCCATCACTGTGAAACACAGACTCAGATGTTGTGCTCATCAGTCTGGGTTCGTCACAGTGATGTTCGACCATAGAAGAAGATGATTGAGATCCACACTGGAACACTGACCGACTGATCCGGTCCAGCATTGATCTGACCAGATTTATCCCATAGGACAGTGTTGTGTTGTGTTGTGTTGTGCTGTCCTGTGTTGTGTTGTGTTGTGCTGTCCTGTGTTGTGTTGTGTTGTGCTGTCCTGTATTGTGTTGTGTTGTGTTGTGTTGAGCTGTCCTGTGTTGTGTTGTGTTGTGTTGAGCTGTCCTGTGTTGTGTTGTGTTGTGCTGTGCTGTGCTGTGCTGTGCTGTGCTGTGCTGTGCAGTGCAGTGTTGCGTTGTGTTGTGTTGTGTTGTGCTGTGCTGTGCAGTGTTGTGTTGTGTTGTGTTGTCCAGTGTTGTGTTGTGCTGTGCTGTGCAGTGTTGTGTTGTGTTGTGTTGTGTTGTCCAGTGTTGTGTTGTGCTGTGCTGTGCAGTGTTGTGTTGTGTTGTGCTGTGCTGTGCTGTGCAGTGTTGTGTTGTGTTGTGCAGTGCAGTGTTGTGTTGTGTTGTGTTGTGCTGTGTTGTGCAGTGCTGTGCAGTGTTGTGTTGTGTTGTGTTGTGCTGTGCTGTGCTGTGCTGTGCAGTGTTGTGTTGTGTTGTGCTGTCCTGTGTTGTGTTGTGCAGTGCAGTGCTGTGTTGTGCTGTGCAGTGTTGTGCTGTGCAGTGCTGTGCTGTGCAGTGTTGTGTTGTGCAGTGCTGTGTTGTTCAGTGCAGTGTTGTGCTGTGTTGTGTTGTGCAGTGCTGTGTTGTGCTGTGCTGTGCTGTGCTGTGCTGTGCAGTGCAGTGCAGTGTTGTGC
>CM060635.1:165000-172500 GCA_030578275.1 Meda fulgida
GTTTAAAACCTTACACAGGATTGTTGATAGGGTTGTTTTGTGGTACAGGGCAGATCTCAGTGGAGGGATTCGCCAGATATCTGAGTGGAGAAGAGAACAGTATCATCCCTCCGGAGAAGCTGGACAAGAGTGAAGACATGACGCTGCCGCTCTCTCATTACTTCATCAACTCCTCACACAACACCTACCTCACAGGTCAGCCAATCAGACGACTCACACGACACGTAAATCACAGGTCAGCCAATCAGACGACTCACACGACACGTAAATCAGAGGTCAGCCAATCAGACGACTCAAACAACACGTAAATCAGAGGTCAGCCAATCAGACGACTCACACGACACGTAAATCACAGGTCAGCCAATCAGACGACTCACACGACACGTAAATCACAGGTCAGCCAATCAGACGACTCACACGACACGTAAATCACAGGTCAGCCAATCAGACGACTCACACGACACTTAAATCACAGGTCAGCCAATCAGACGACTCAAACAACACGTAAATCAGAGGTCAGCCAATCAGACGACTCACACCACACCTACCTCACAGGTCAGCCAATCAGACGACTCAAACAACACGTAAATCAGAGGTCAGCCAATCAGACGACTCACACAACACTTAAATCACAGGTCAGCCAATCAGACGACTCAAACAACACGTAAATCAGATGTCAGCCAATCAGAAGACTCACACGACACGTAAATCACAGGTCACCCAATCAGACGACTCACACGACACGTAAATCACAGGTCAGCCAATCAGACGACTCACACAACACCTACCTCACAGGTCAGCCAATCAGACGACTCACACAACACCTACCTCACAGGTCAGCCAATCAGACGACTCACACGACACGCAAATCACAGGTCAGCCAATCAGACGACTCATACGACACTTAAATCACAGATCAGCCAATCAGACGACTCACACAACACCTACCTCACAGGTCAGCCAATCAGACGACTCACACGACACGTAAAGCACAGGTCAGCCAATCAGACGACTCATACGACACTTAAATCACAGATCAGCCAATCAGACGACTCACACAACACCTACCTCACAGGTCAGCCAATCAGACGACTCACACAACACCTACCTCACAGGTCAGCCAATCAGACGACTCACACGACACGTAAATCACAGGTCACCCAATCAGACGACTCACAGGACACGTAAATCACAGGTCAGCCAATCAGACAACTCACACAACACCTACCTCACAGGTCAGCCAATCAGACAACTCACACAACACCTACCTCACAGGTCAGCCAATCAGACGACTCAAACAACACGTAAATCAGAGGTCAGCCAATCAGACGACTCACACGACACGTAAATCAGAGGTCAGCCAATCAGACGACTCATACGACACTTAAATCACAGATCAGCCAATCAGACGACTCACACAACACGTAAATCACAAGTCAGCCAATCAGACGATTCACACAGCACATCAGTCCACCTATAGATATTAGTCAGGGCTGATGTCATACTGAATGTTACCCAGGCTGTGAGGGATAGACCACAGTCTTTACAGTGTCATGGACTGTATAAAGCTCACGTCACTTTCAAAACTCTTTCAAAAGTGTTTTATGGGGTTTAAAATCCCAGCCTCCAGCTCTATAGGCCGCACAGCGCTGCTAATGTGACCCATGGCAGTCTGCAGTGAATGCAATAATAGAGACCACACCCGTCAGGGATTTAGTTTGGGTTTTTATTTGCTGTTTTTTCTTCATTCCGGCTAAATGAATAATTTGATGTGAACATAAAGCAGATGTTCAGCCTTTGAACATGAGACCTAATGCTAATAAATATCCAAATAATCCTCAATGTCTATCATTTGGTCTCTGAACATATGATCCAGCATGAATGTTTTTTAAGATGCCAATACATCTAGAATTAGCTATGCGAGGGAAGATGGAGCGACTAAAATGTCCCGGCAGTTTTTGCACTTAGTTGTAGAATTATGATATTAATGTCTGTATTTGCGCTAATGGCAGTACTTCAATTAGACACGGTTTCAGCACTTGCAATCAATACACTCAAATTAGCAATAAAACATGATATTTCTTACTAATGCATTTTCAGTTCTCTGAATTATGTCAGTCAGATAGGAAGTACATAATCGCTCAGAAATGTGATTTCTGTAATGACCGATTCTCCACCATTAATGGCTTTGCGTGGCATTTCTTCTCAGATTATGTTCATTAGTGTTGCAGGTGAAATGCTGCAATAACTTTTACAGTTTGCATACAATGTTATGAGAGCAAATAAATGGACTGATCAGCTTTTAAAATGAGGAGAAACACGTGCTCTGTGTGTCCACTGTTGCCTTTGGCTTTTGTCTTGCTTAGTCGGGGATATTTAATTTAATATTCAACAACATTGTTGATCTCCTGCATTGACAGTATTATGTGTGTGCGTGTGTGTGTCTGTGTGTGTCTGAGTGCGTGTGTGTGTGTGTGCGCGTGCGTGTGTGTGTGTGTGCGCATGCGTGTGTGTTTGTGTGTGTGTGTGCGCATGCGTGTGTGTTTGTGTGTGTGTGTGCGCATGCGTGTGTGTTTGTGTGTGTGTGCGCGTGCCTGCGTGCGTGTGTACGTGCACGCGTTTGTGTGTGTGTGTGTCTCAGCGGGTCAGCTGGCGGGAAACTCCTCCGTGGAGATCTATCGGCAGGTCCTGCTGTCTGGCTGCCGGTGTGTGGAGCTCGACTGCTGGAAGGGTCGGACGGACGAGGAGCCGCTGATCACACACGGCTTCACCATGACCTCCGAGATCTCCTTCAAGGTACACTGACAGACTATAGCGTGTTTCCCGTCGGGGCAGCGCGAGCCGGGCTTAAACGGGCGGGGCTGAGTGCCTCGTGTCTGGAGCACCGAGACCTAAACCTGCTGTGTCTCTACCGTCTCCAAGCTCTGCAGCACTTCACTGAAACACACCCGTAACGCCTCTCTGGAGCAATGGCACACACACACCATTTCACCAACTAATCAGAAAGAAATCACTGGAAACTAGCGAGATCGCTAAACGAACATGATAAAAGCAACCATTTGCTGGTGTTTTTGTTGTTTACTTAAAAATGTAAGACCCAGCATCAATGTTTTACCACAGGTTTTCAATAAAATGAACACTTATGAGGAAGAACAGTGACACAGTTAGCCAGGACACACTAGTCCTTTATCTGGTGTATGAAGAGACAGATCAAACACACAGAAAAAGAATCAATTACACACCTCATTGTTCTAAAATTGTGACTGTCCTCCAGTTGTTTTTCCATCATGTTGTGTGCTGTTTCCAGGAGGTGATTGAGGCCATAGCGGAGAGTGCCTTCAAGACGTCCCCGTTCCCCGTCATCCTGTCCTTCGAGAACCACGTGGACTCGTGAGTGCCGAAGCTCACATCATTCCTGCTCTCAGATCCGCATCAACACTCAGAGTAATGTGAGCTGTACTCACAGGATGGGTTATAGTTCATGTTCACAGCTTTCTTTTGTAAATATACAAACGCAGAATGTTTTCTGTAGAACAGGGTAACTCAAACTCGGGCCTGGAGGCTAACCCTAATCCTGGAGGCTAACCCTAATCCTGGAGGCTAAGCCTAACCCTGTCAAACACACCTGAGCAAGCTAATCAAGGTCTTCAGGACCACTAGAAACGCACAGCCAGGTGTGTTAGGTCAGGGTTGGAGCTAAACTCTGCAGGACAGCGGCCCTCCAGGACCGAGTTTGAGGAACCCTGCTATAGAAGATAGAATGTAAAGTTTGTATGATGTGTATAAAATCATTATGTTTATGAAGAATCCTGATAAAACACTGATGTTCCTCAAACGTTCTTCTCTGGGTTTGTTCTGTTTATGCTTTATACTGTAGATACTTTCATTCTTCTGACTTGCACTGATAATGTTTCAATCAGACCGGAACGGACCCTAACCTCATCGTCTTACTGTGTGTGTGTCTCAGTCCCAAACAGCAGGCGAAGATGGCAGAGTATTGTAGATCAATATTTGGGGATGCATTACTGACAGACCAACTGGAGAAATACCCTGTGAGTGATAAACACAGATCACTCACACACTCACTCACACCTGCGCTGGTATACGAGGGCACGCACACACACACACACACACCTGCACTGGAAGACGAGACCACACACGCACACACACACACGCGCGCACACACACACACACACTGGTCCTTAAAACCTACAATATCAACTGTTTCCACAGTGTTTTTAATCTGTGAGTTTGATAATAACTTTTTTTAGTTTTGATAATTTTCTCTCATTATACATTATTAATGCTGGTAAACACCACATCCCTCATGAGTAACTTGGAATCCCCAACATTAGCTTTTTTAAAGCTTCTAATCCATAATGCACAGCTATGAAGTAAAGTGTTTTCCTGGTTTCTGGTGTGTGTTCAGCTGGAGGCCGGTGTTCCTCTGCCGAGTCCAGTGGACCTGATGGGGAAAATCCTCATCAAAAATAAGAAGAATTCCCACAAAACTGACGGCAGTGGCAAGAAGAAGCTGACAGAGCAAACGTCCAGCGCCTGCAGTGACACGTCCAGTGTGTGTGAGCCCTCGTCTCCCAGCGCAGGTGTGTGTGTGTGTGTGTTTGACCCTCGTCTCCCAGCGCAGGTGTGTGTGTGTGTGTGAGAGAGCCCTCGTCTCCCAGCGCAGGTGTGTGTGTGTGTGTGTGTGTGTGTGTGTGTGTGTGTGTGTGTGTATGGGTGTTTGTGTGAACCTCTCACATTAGTGCTGTTTGTCTTTCCCACTGAGGATTTTATCTTGATTTGTATTCATATACAGTGTGATTGTGTAATGTGTGTATCAACATTACAGCAAGGAAGATGCAGCATGTGAAATTTGTCTTCGTCTTTGGCTAAAAGTGGCATGAAATGTAAATTCCCCCTATATATTTTCAGTTCATCCCGGCATGTTTCTTTCTAGTCATTTTTAACCAAAATGTCTGGATGTTTGAAATGACAGACTTCTCTCTGTGACGTATACAGGGTTGTACAATCATTTGGCCCGATTAAACCCCTCCCCTTTTTTACAAACCACTGCACTCGCATTCAAATCCGTCTCCATTTTTGAAGATAACACCCACTTTCTCAACATCCAATGAACAGCCGACAGGTAGAATCAAGTCACTGCTTCGCAGTTGTTGTTTTTTTACGATAATCTAAGATTCTTTGGATTCATTGGGACTGTAAACGTCTCTGAGTTCAACGCCGCACTCGCTCCTGTTTTATATTCCTCAATGATTAGTTCTAGCCGTGGTGTTTCCCAGCTGCTGGTGAAGCCGAACTCCAGTCGTGTCTGTGTTGTGTTACACTGAATGTAAACCCTGGAGCGGTGTGTGTGTTTAGGCTCGACACAAACAGAGACAGAGGCTCATGCAGACGGGACAGAGAGAGGAGACAGGAGAGTCCCGGGAATCAAGTCCAGCGGCTCCATATCACGTAACACAGGTCTGGCCGATCACAGGGGTTTGATTGAGTGTGAAGTGGGGTAAATTGAGCCGCGCTCCTCACACTGAGTGACATTTGTCCATCAGGTGAAGCGGATGCAGACAGCGATGTGGAGGATGAGAACGATTACAGAAAAAAGTCCATTGATGAGGTCAGTGTCATTAGTATTTTAAAGATGACTCAAACTTTCATCATAATGTCTGTGTGTGTGTGTGTGTGTGTTGAGTTTGCCATCTGGTGGTCTTTCAGTGCAGCGTAGCCTCAGATCTCAGTAAATCTTCTCTGTTCTCAGTAGTTTGACGGTGTAGCGACTCTCACATGGGCTTTCAGTCCTACTTTGGGAAATAACAGAATCTGGTATCTCAGATCACTTCCCCATTAGATTTGAGATCAGTGTTCCACCACCCGCTAGTAAACCTGTCTCCTCTAGGCGCCACTGCGTCACACACTCTTTAGGTGGAGAGTTTGCTTCTGCGTTTATGGGCTCACAGTTTTATGCAATGAATGGTTTGGTCTCTCCTTCCTCCCCAGATAATGTTCTCTCTGTGTTTCACTCCACAAGCACTGAAATTCTTCGGACTAAATCTATTAAACCTAAGGTGGATCCCTGGTTAAATGCCTCCACAAGGGCCCTTAGGCAACACTGTAGGTAAGCCGAACGAAGGTGGAAGGACATTATTTACATCACTGGGTTATTAAGGGACAGCCTCGCCGCATACCAGAAGGCTGTGAAGGAGGCAAAGATGCAGATCTTTCTTAACTAGCAGTTGCCATGAACCTAGAGTTTTACCATTAACTCTATGTTGAATCTATGTACCTCTGATCCGACAGAGGTTTCAATTAGCACATTTGAGAAATTTCTCGGTTATTTTACTGACAAAGTAGCATCTGTCAGGCAAACTTCAGTGCTAACCCTAGCGTGTGTACCTGCCGTTCCGGTGCTTTCTGCTGTTTTAGAGGATTTAAGCCAGTTGCGCTTACGCTGCTTTCAGAGGTAGTGCAACACACAAAACCCCCCTACTGTCCGTTAGACATTGTCCCAGCCAGGATAGTGAAGGAAGATTTTAACAGCCATTGGGTTGAGTTTACTCACTTTAATTAATTCTAGTCTTAGTCTAGGTTGTGTCCCTTGACCCTTCAGTGTTATCTAACTTTAGACCAGTTTCTCATCTGCCTTTTCTGTCAAAGGTTTTTGAAAAAAAAATTATGCAGTTACAAGCCTTAATGCAGAAAAATTCTGTGGTTGAAAAATGTAAATCTGGTTTTAGATCCCGTCACAGTACTGAGTCTGCACTGCTCAGAGTGCTCAGAGTGCATAATGACATTGCCTTGTCTGTGGATGCCGGGAATCCTGCTGCTTTAGTGCTTTTGGCCCTCACAGCGGCGTTAGGCACGGTGGACCCTGCAGTCCTCCTCTCTCGCCTTGAGCAGTGTGCAGGCATTCAAGGTTTGGCTCTTCAATGGGTTAGCTCTGTTATGATTGGTGAATGCTCCTCGTCAGCTGCTCCTCTTTCTTGTGGGGTACCCCAGGGTTCAGTTCTTGGCCCGATCTTGTTTTCTTTATATATGTTGCCGTTAGGGAGTATTTGTAATGCTCTTTATGTTGGTTTAAATCAAAGCTCCATTTCACGACTTCAACTTGTGCAAAATGCTGCTGCTCGGTTTTTAACAAATACATCTAGGCGTGCACACATCACTCCCATCCTCTACACCTTACATTGGCTTCCAGTGCAGTTTAGAATAGATTTTAAGATTTTTCTGTTAGTTTTTAAAGCCCTAAATGGCCTGGCCCCAGAGTACTTAACTGAGATCTTAACCCTGCGTGAGCACAGCCAGTCGTTACGGTCTTCAAACCTACTGGTTTTAGAAGTCCTAAGGTTGAAGTATGAGCAATAGGGTGATCAGGCGTTTGCAGTTGCTGCCCCGAGACTCTGGCACAAGTTACCCCCTGATATTCATACAATTGCAGATGAAACTATTTTTAGGTATAAACTTAAAACCCACCTGTTTAGAATGGCT
>CM060635.1:177500-225000 GCA_030578275.1 Meda fulgida
AAATAACCTGTCTAAAATCTTTGATTGATTGATTGATTAGATTGAAGTTTTTTTTAATTGTACAAGGAATTGATCATACAACATTTCAAAACTGTTGAGAATAATATAGACAAAAAGCCAAAGGCTTATTTCCATTGTGTTCCTCTGTTTACAAAACAGAGGAACAGATCATAAATGGAGAGAGATCACGATCAAGTTCAACATCTCATAATGCATCACCTTTTAAATGAATGATATAGAAGCCATTTTTTCAACTCTTTTTTCAAAACTCTTTCAACTTTTATCTGCTTTATACAAGAAGGTCATCATCCCTTTAATCATCCTAGTCTATAGCACTAGTATAGAAAAAGGAATCCATCCCCATTAAACTCTTCAATCTACAAAGACTAATGCCAGTGCTGCTCCCCCTTGTGGAAAGACCATGCACATCTTTCACAAGAACAATAGTCTGTCAGGTACCTTAGAACTCTTTCCTTTATTATTTTAAACGCCAACACCAATTTAAGAAAAAGTTCCCTTTTTTCAACTTTTAAAAAACCAAGTTCTCTAAAATGTTCGTTGTTTAGAAGCAACTGTGAATGTGCTTTAAATATAACCCTGCATAACTTAGTTTGAGCAGTCTGCAATTTACTTTTGGGTTGTTTTGTACTACAACTAAACCGAACTGTTGCAGCATAACCATAGTGTGCCTGCACTAATGCTCCAGCTAACATGAATGAATGAACTGAAACAGGCATATTTTCACCTGTCAATTTATTATCTAATACACATGGAGGGGATGTAAATGGGGAGGGGGGAGGGGGGCTACTGCTCTTATTATTGCTTGATACAAATTTTACAATTTCAATTTAATTCTTGTGGTTTTATTCCAATTTTGATTCAATTTGGATACATATTATGCAAAGCCTATATGCTACAGTAGATGTTCATTTTTCTCAAGAAAGAACATCTCACCTAATGCTGTAAACATACAGAGAGCTCTGTCAGCTGGTATTATTAAAGGTTAAAAATAACAACTCAAATTAAATATAGGCCTAATTGTTTTTTTTATAACAACTTTATAATATTTTAATGATAAAAGTAAAAAATATAATAAATATGCAATATAGTGCACATATCTATCTATAAATTACAGAAACGTCTGTGTGTCTGTCTCTGTCTGTCTGTGTGTGTGTCTGTTAACCGCATATCTCTCGAACCGTTAGTTCGATGAATTGTGTCACAGTGACAGGTGTCTTGATACGGGCACGACTAAGTGCACTGCCAAGTTTGACTTTGTTTGGATGAGAAATGCAAAAGATATTGTTAAATATATCGGTAAAAGAAGCACACTCAGAAGGTTGTGGTTTAAAAATAAACATTTTGACATTATGGGTTGTGGTTTAAAAATAAACATTTTGACATTATGGGTTGTGGTTTAAAAATAAACAAATCTTTATGTCAGTATCTGCTTTCTACCATGCACAAATTAAAATTTCACTGAACTTTTGCTGTGTAATTGTAACAATGAGCACTCAAACACACCAAACCAACATTTACTAAAAACACAGACTAAAACTGATTTTGCACGGGCATTTTGCACTAGTTTAGCAAAATACTAATTTATACTAATACTAAATATATTATAAAATACTATTTTTTCAAATGCGTGAGAGTTGGCAGCTCTGCATCCCAGTTACTTTACTTCCTGTTTAGATGTACCGATCATATCTTCAACATTTACCTCTAATCTGGAGCTTTTTTTCAATTTAGCAGCCGAACCAAATAATATAGATTCAGTTTTTCCCAAGTCTAAAGAAAGCTTATTATTAATAAACCATTTGAAGAGCCTTTCAATCTCTCTACTTAACTCAGTTTCAACATTTCTTTCCTATATGTGAAAAAATTATTGCTGCATCATCTGCATATAAAAAAAGTTCATTAGAACCGAAAAAATAATGGGCCTAAAACACTCCCCTGCAGAACTCTGCAAAAACACCCCATTCAAATCCACTAATTCACACCTGTTTACAAGGTAAGACTTGATTTCATTCACAGGCCTGATCACTAAACCCCATTGCTTTTACATTTAGATCATGTTAATCAATACTGTGATCAATTGTATCGAATGCCTTTTACAAATACAGCAACATCATCCCGCTTAATTTGCCTTTATCCATTTATTTTCTTATGATATATTAAAAACTATATCGTTGTCTCTGTAGAGTGCACCCTCCTAAAACCTGACTGAAACTCATACAATATATTAAAATTAGAGATATAATCTTCAACCTGATCATATATAATCTTTTCCAGCACTTTTGATAATGCAATCAGGATTGAAATCGGCCTACAATTATTACACTCTACCCTACTAGCTTTCTTAAAAATAGTAATAACTCTTGCTTTTTCTAACTCCTTGGGAACCTTTCCTTGTTTAATTGAGATATTTAGAATATGAGTTACCGTATTGGTAACAACTTTAGCTGAATCCTTAATTTACTACGCTGGAATATTATCAAACACTGTCGCTGTACTACTTTTGAATTCCCTTAACTTCTTAAAAGCATTATTCTCCTTTACTTTAGGAAACGAAAAAACACCCAGAATAATACCATATTTTGCATAATACTCCTTGACTAATAATCCCAGTTCGTGCTGGAAGCTTGTTTACCCGTTTTTCAGTAGTATATTTAACTATTAAAATAGTCTGCTACCTTCTTCTGATCAGACATCAGACATTGAGGCCTATTCTTTGACCTCGGTCTTTCTCTATACCCTAAATCGTTCAAAACTCTCCATTATTTTTGAATGTCCTGCTTCAGTTCACCTTGTCCTTAAAAAAGCTTCCTTAGCTTATTTGATCTAATCTCTTACCTAATTTCTTTTAGATTTAAATTGCTCAGAATTATAATAATTTCTAACCCTTTTAAATACTTTAAAACAATCATTACGTTCCTTAATCACCTATCTGTCATCCAAGGTTCAGTCCTTTGCTTGATTCTAATCTCTTCATAGGGTGCCACCTCCTTAATACTTTTTTAAAAATTCTCTAAACCTCAAGACATCTCTACATCTTAAGTTCATTAATCTGAACTGTAGGAATATTAACATCAATAAGAATATGATATTAACTAGGATAACTAGAATCTGGTGTCTTTAAGCTTGCACTAGGAGGTACTCAGCCTGGAAAGTTTAATAACGTCTCGGTTACGTATGTAACCCTCGTTCCCTGAGTAGGGAACGGAGACGTTACGTCGGATGACGACGAATGGGGTTTCGCTTAGAAAGCCTATCAGCTTCGAGTATTAAAAAACGAGCCAATGGCAAAGAAATGCCATGGGTCTGCGGAATTTGCATGACGTACTCCGCCCCACCTCGTGGGTATAAAAGGAGGACGCCGGCAACATGCAGATATGTTTCTTCGCTGAGGAGCCAAGACTGAACTCAGGCGATCCCCGCGGTACAGCGGAAGTGGCAGGAAGACGTAACGTCTCCGTTCCCTACTCAGGGAACGAGGGTTACATACGTAACCGAGACGTTCCCTTTCGTTGTCACTCCGAGTTACGTCGGATGACGACGAATGGGGTTACCAGTCCAATCACGCCACCTTCACAGCTGTCTTCCAGCGCCCTGCGAAAAATCTGAGCCCTCGAGATTTTAGGACGAAGGACTCCTATTTAACACAGGAATACCAAGGTACACTGGGAAGCATATCCCAAGCTTTAAGGGGAAATATGCAATTATCACCAACCCAGTGGGGGGGGCATTTGAAAATACACATATGACCTGATAGTAACATATGGAGAAACTCTGAGGTGTCCAGCCGCAGGTGGAATATTTCAACCTCAGGGGTGGCAAGGTGGCTTGCCGAGGGAAAGACACATGCTCAAAGAGGCTTACAGTGGAAATACACGTGTGGGGGTAGCTCATGGGAGGGACCATGCACACGGAGGCACCTAGCCGACGCCCAGGCAATAGACACTGGCGCTAGCATCAGGGGTGCTGGAGGAACTCAGGGCTTTCGGAGAAGCTCACCTGAGCAGAATATCGCACGTATCCAGTCCGTGGAGTGGAATGGCGAGCAAGCGAAGACACCTGAGCGGGTCCGGAACTAGCTGTTTGAAGCGAGAACACGAGAGGACACTGGCTCCACTCGGAGATTATAGAATCTGGCGAATGTGTTCGGTGTCGCCCAGCCTGCAGCTCTGCAGATGTCTGCCAGCGAGGCGCCATGCGCCAGCGCCCAGGAGGATGCCACACTCCGGGTGGAGTGGGCGGTCACACCAAGGGGGCACGGTCGACCTTGCTGCTGGTAAGCCAAAGCAATGGTGTCCACGATCCAGTGAGACAACCTCTGCTTTGAGAGAGCCTTTCCCTTCAGCTTCCCACCATAACAGACAAAGAGCTGGTCTGAGGTCCTGAAACACTGCGTCCTGTCTACATAAGCGCGGAGAGCGCGTACTGGACAGAGCAGTGCCAAGGCTGGGTCTGCCTCCTCCGAGGGCAGCGCTTGCAGGTTCACCACCTGGTCCCGGAAGGGAGTGGTAGGAACCTTGGGCACATATCCAGGCCGGGGTCTCAGGATCACGTGAGAACTGGCCGGCCCGAACTCTAGGCACGCTTCGTCAACGGAGAATGCGTGCAGGTCCCCGACCCTCTTGAGAGAGGCCAATGCAATCAGGAGCGCTGTCTTCATTGACAGGAACTTAAGCTCCACTGATTGCAAAGGCTCAAAGGGAGCACTCCGCAGGGCACTTAAAACCACTGAGAGGTCCCAAGAGGGAACGAGAGGAGAGCGAGGAGGATTCAGTCTCCTCGCCCCCCTCAGGAACCTGACGATCAGGTCGTGCTTCCCTATGGACTTACCTTCCACTAAGTCGTGGTGAGCGGCAATAGCGGCAACATAAACTTTGAGGGTGGAGGGAGACAGCCTTCGCTCCAACCCATCTTGAAGGAAGGAAAGCACGAAACTGATCGAACAACTCCGGGGGTCTTCTCGGCGAGAAGAACACCAATTGACGAACAGGTTCCACTTCAACGCGTAGGCATGTCTCGTGGACGACGCTCTAGCGGAAGTGATGGTAGCCACCACCGCAGGTGGTAGGGTACTCAAACCTGTCTCGTCCCGTCGAGGAGCCACACGTGGAGGTTCCACAGATCGGGACGAGGGTGCCATAGAGTGCCCCGTCCCTGAGAAAGGAGGTCCTTCCTCAGAGGAATTGGCCAAGGAGGGGCTGTCGCGAGGAGCACTAGTTCGGAGAACCAAGTCCGGGTGGGCCAGTACGGCGCAACCAGAAGGACTTGCTCCTCGTCCTCCCTGACCTTGCGCAGGAGCTGCGCAAGAAGGCTCACTGGGGGAAACGCATACTTGCGGCCCCGCGGCCAGCTGTGCGCCAGTGCATCCGTGCCGAGCGTGCCCTCGGTCAGAGAATAAAACTGGGCGCAATGGGATGAGTCGCGGGAGGCAAACAGATCTATCTGTGCGTCGCCAAACTGGTCCCAAATCAGCTGGACCGACTGGGGATGGAGTCGCCATTCTCCAGGGAGGGGCTGAAGCCGTGACAGCTCGTTGGCAGCACGGTTCAGGGCTCCGGGAATGTAAATAGCACGAAGGACCTCAGATGCTTCTGACTCCATAGGAGGAGGTGGCGAGCGAGTTGCGACATACGGCAGGAGCGTAGACCACCTTGATGGTTGATGTACGCTACTGTGGCGGTATTGTCTGATCGGACTAGTACGTGTTGACCCATGAGCAGCGCTCGGAAGCGGTGCAGAGCAAGGCGTACTGCCAGCAACTCGAGGCAATTGACATGCCATAGGCGCTCGGGTCCTGTCCAGGAGCCCGCGGCAGCATGACCATTGCACATGGCGCCCCAGCCCGTGGTGGAGGCATCTGTTGAGACAACAACATGCCTCGACGCTCGTTCCAGGGGGACACCAGCCCTGAGAAAACTGAGGTTCAACCACGGGGTGAAGGTCTGACGGCAGCTCGAAGTCACTGGAACTCGGAGCTTGCCTTGTTGCCATGCCCACCTCGGGACTCGGTCGCGAAGCCAAAGCTGAAGCGGTCTCATATGAAGCAATCCGAGCGGCGTGACCGCGGCTGCAGATGCCATATGCCCCAGGAGCCTCTGAAAATGTTTCAGTGGAACCGCTTTCTTGCCCTGTATTTGTCTCAGACAAGTCAGCAGTGACTGCGCGCGCTCGCTCGTAAGCTGCACGGACATGGCGACCGAGTCGATGTCCATACCGAGAAAAGAGATCCTCTGCACGGGGCAAAGTTTGCTCTTCTCCCAGTTGACCCGAAGGCCCAGACGGGCTAAGTGCCGGAGCACAAGGTCCCTGTGTTCGCAAACCTGGTCTCGAGAGTGAGCTATAATCAGCCAGTCGTCGAGATAGTTCAGGATGCGAACCCCGTGAACCCGAAGGGGAACAAGGGCTGCCTCGACGACCTTCGTGAAGACGCGAGGGGACAGGGCTAGCCCGAACGGGAGAACCGCGTACTGATATGCCTGTCCCTCGAAAGCAAACCGGAGGAACGGTCTGTGACGAGGGAGAATGGAGACATGAAAGTAGGCGTCCTTCAGGTCGATCGCTGCAAACCAATCCTGGGGCCACACACATTCGAAAATGCGTTTGGCGGTGAGCATTTTGAACGGCCTCCTGAGAAGGGAGCGATTCAATACTCGCAGGTCCAGGATTGGTCGTAACCCACCGGTTTTCTTGGGGACAATGAAGTAAGGGCTGTAGAAGCCGGACCTCATCTCGGCTGGAGGGACAGTCTCGATTGCACCCTTCGCCAGCAGGGTGGCAATCTCTGCTCGCATGATCGGGGCGTTGCCACCGACCAAAGTGGAGCGGACTCCCCTGTATCGGGGAGGAGACCGTGCGAACTGAATCGCATAGCCGAACCGGACGGTGCGGGCGACCCAGCGGGACAGTTGGGGAAGCTCTAGCCAGGCTTCTAGGAACTGTACCAGCGGGGTCATGCGGACCACCGGCGTCCCCCCGGAGGGGCAGCGAAGCGGAGTAACTGGCCCGGACGTGGACGGCATAGCGATCCGGTGTGGGGGCGCAGTTAAGCTCCGCGCCCTGACAGAGGAGGCCAGGGAAGGACCAGCGTTCCACGGGGGCCTGCTCTGCCAGGGGTCTGGCGACAGAGTGGGACAGGGACGAAACGGCCCGTGGGCGGCACGCCGTGTCAACCGACTCTGGGACAGAGGGGGACGAGGAGAGCACGGCTGGTGGGCGGCGCTCTGTGTCGTCCGAGAACTCTGTGTGCTCAGAGACGAGAGAGTCAGTTCTTTTTGAATAAGGATACTTCCCCAGCCCTCCACCGGGGAAAGGAGTGGCCCTGCTACCAACTCCTGGAAGAACTGAGTCCCATCTCTGAGCAGCCCATCTAAAAAAGCGCCGCTTAACCCGGCGTCTAGCGGGGGGCGGGGCTGGAGAGGGCTGAGGCATCCCCCCACGGTCTTCCAAGCCAGCCCGGATGAGGGGCCTTTTTTCGAGCGGACGGCGGGGCCGTCGGCAGAACAACCTCAATCTGCTCCCGGGCGGTTAAGAACTATTGGGCAGAAGAACTCAACCGCACCGCCGAAGGGGCCGACCTGGGACGTGGGGGTGAGCAGACGAATCTACCGACCTCCAGCACATCAGACCGGTCAGCCCCAGAGTGGTAAACATCACCTGACTCGGAGAGCGCGTGGCCACCTTCGTCGCTCGGAGAGCAAGGTCAGCGGCGGCGCGCTGGGTAGCTCATTAAGAGCCTCGAGTCAGTCCCGCCCTCCTGCAAAACCGTGAGCATCTGGGCCAGGTAGACCACAGAACGGTCACGGAATGCAGTGAGGCGGCTGCCTGTCCTGTGGCACTATAGGAATTCGCCACAGATTAGTGTAGACGAAAATAACTACAGGCTTCGGACGGGTGCTTAGGATAGCGCCGGGAAGCACTCTGAGGACACAGTAGCATCGCAACAGAGCGCTTCAACCGGGGGGACCCCAGTGTACCCATGGGCAGCGGCCCCGTGAGGGGGGAAAGGCGGATGAGACCAACGAACGGTCCTGAGAAGACACGGGGGTCTTTCAGGATATCGAGATCTCATCATGCACGTCCGGGAGGAAAGATATTGGGGTCTGCCGTGGACGCGGGTCGGCGGCCTTACCCAAAACCAATCGTCCCAGGAAAGCATGGCCGTCATCTCCGGATCAGACTCAGGCACAGCATAACACACCAGAAGGTGGCAGCTGTGACGAGTCGTCACTTCCAGAAGAACCAAGCCCACCTTATGATGTTACAACAGACATAGCATCTTTCTCTGTAGCTTCAACCGAAACCCGCGGGCCACCCGAAGGTCGACTCGCGGGAATCGGAGGTTCACTAGCGGGCACCGTCACACAGGAGGGAGCTGGGGTCGCGGACAGATAGTCGGCGCCTTGATCCAGACTATAACCCTCAGGTCACCCTGGCCACCAGCCGAAGTAGCAGCCCTCGTTCTTTTTTTTTTTTTTTTTTTGGGGGGCGCTAGATCGGGGTGTGGAAGAGGGGACTCTCACTCTTGCGAGTTCATTGAGTCTCGACCTAAATGACGCGATGATCATGTTCCCAGAGAGAACATGAATCACCCACGAGCGCTGTACAAGCATGATAAAAGCCCTACACACTAGACAGCGCTCGTGCCCATCAGAGTCCGATACCAATCTGCCGCCACTTTTTTTTTTTTTTTAAAGCACGGGCGAGCCGTCTTTAAAAAGACGTGCCGCGTGCGAGCTCTTTTTGTGAGAGAGAGAAACACTCTGATGTCGAGGCGCCCGGGGAGACACGCACTCTCTGGCAAAACCACTGCACAGATCAGCAGGAAGCGCGCGCTCGCTGGATATCGCCCACAAACACCAACACCAGAGGAACTCGTTTGTAAAAAGCTGACAATTTCAGAGATGGCTTGTGGAGTGAAGAGATGCTCTTGGCTCCGAAGCGAAAAACATATCTGCATGTTGCCGGCGTCCTCCTTTTATACCCACGAGGTGGGGCGGAGTACGTCATGCAAATTCCGCAGACCCATGGCATTTCTTTGCCATTGGCTCGTTTTTTAATACTCGAAGCTGATAGGCTTTCTAAGCGAAACCCCATTCGTCGTCATCCGACGTAACTCGGAGTGACAACGAAAGGGAACAGTGTTTTTCATTGCCTGTATTTTTTTCTATACAGTAGTCAGTGTACTTGAAAAATGTTTTTAAAACTTGTTCGAGTCTGTGTTATGGATAGATCACACCGATAGAGGGCATCTGCTGTAATCGCTGCATATACAGTATTGCTGTAGAACACTGGCTGAAACAAGACTCATTTAAATCCAGCAAGTTTTCACAGTTCATTTCAGTGCATTATGTTTTTCTGCCGAATCCATCAGATTGAGAGTGAATGTCTGGGATCTTCCTCACAGTGTTGATGGGGTTCCCATGTCTTTAACAGATCATCTCTGCCCAGTTCCTGTCTGATAAGAGAGTCGGTGTTTACGTGGAGGTGGAAATGTATGGCCTGCCAGTGGACACCAAACGGAAAGCGTTCAAGACAAAGACGTCCCAAAGCAATGCGGTTAATCCAGTGTGGGATGAAGAGCCGATGGTCTTCAAAAGAGTATGTGTGAACAAACACTAAATCATCATGAAACAGTCAGATTTTGATGAGCTGTTTGTTTCAGGTGGTTCTTCCCACACTCGCGTCACTGAGAATAGCTGTGTACGAAGACAACGGGAGATGTATCGGCCATCGCATCATCCCAGTGTGTGCCATCCGACCTGGCAAGTATCTGTTTAGTTTCTCTCGATGTGAACCGGCATTGCAGTGCAGTGGCTGATGGGTAATGAGCGCATCTCTCTGCTCCAGGATATCATTACATCAGTCTGAGGAACGAGAAGAACCAAGCGCTGACGCTGTCGTCTGTGTTCGTCTACACTGAGGTCAAGGATTACGTCCCAGACACCTTCGCAGGTACAAGAGCCAGGGTTGTTTGTAGCATTTCATTTTTGTACATTGAGTTCTTCTGAAAGAGTTGAGAGTTCATGTCCTGACTGTGTTTGTGGTGTCAGATGTGATCGAGGCTCTGTCCAATCCCATCCTGTATGTCAGTCTGATGGAGCAAAGAGCCAATCAGCTGGCGGCTCTGACACAGGAGGAGGAGCAGGCCGACGGAGAGCAGGTGAGTGACTTCAGGTGCGTTTAACTGTACAATGCCAGCAAACTCCACTGAATTCAGTCTACAAAGACTATAAATATAAAGCTAATGTAAATGATGAGTTGCGTAACACTAACGTGGCCTGCTTGAGGTTGCAGTTCCCTTTCGAAGGGGAACTCGCACTGCGTCGATGATGCTTGGGGGGGTTTGGGGGGACACCTCAGCGTGAACCGGTGTCTGACACACTTGTCTAATCACTGCAATCCAGTTGCCCGGCGACAGCCTATGACGTCACTACTATTGCTACATGGAAGTATAAGGGGTGCCTAGAGAACATATCAACAACTCGCGCTGAGGCAGAGCAGAGACTAGAATCGTGGGGTTTCAGAGAGAGCTCGCTGAGTTTGAGAGAATTGTTAATCTCTCATGCCCCTCTGAGGCTCGTGAGAGTGAGCTGCAGGATATAAAAAAAACAGCCCAAGAGAGCAGGAGATGCTGATGAGGGTGAAGAGGTTGTACAACCCGAACCCTCACAGCCACCCAGCCTCACGTATGTTGTGAGTGTTCTGGAACGCACTCAGCGAGGCTTTGCTGCCGTAGGAGCGCGTGAGGGAAGAGACCGCTCGTGGCAGACTTGACAAACACTTTTTTTTCAGATATAAAGCTCCAGCTCTGGTAATTTCTGCCCAATCTACACAATGAGATCGAAAAGGCATAGGATATAGAATTTGCACTGGCAGTATACTTGAAATGGCACTCTCTTGCACTATGATACCATTTCTGCATTCTTTTTCACACACCGCTCCTTTAGCATGTTACAAATCCAATTGTGTTTTTTTGTAGTATGTATGTCTGCTTGGAGGTCTTGTCTGTGTGTCTAGGTGTATATATGATACGTATAAGCTATTGGACACCTTAATTTCCTTTGGGATCAATAAAGTATCTCTCTCTCTCTCTCTCTCTCTCCTCGATAGTCTGGTAGCGTAAGATTGTACTCCCCTTGCTTTAAAGGGTCGATAGCACTTCTGCTGAGTATACTGCCTATTGAACCTTAGAGCTTGAGGCGCTCCCCTTATTAGGGTCCCTTTAGAGTGCCCAGCCTCCACAGGGCCTAAAGCACTGTAGATCCAGGATGGAGTACAGTTACTCCCCTTGTTTGCAAGAGTTAGAGTTCACAATGCTAAGTTTTACTCTTCAGGATGCCCGTCTCTATGATCTGGTCTGTGAGTGATTACTGCCACTATCTGTAGTCTTCCCTATCGGATGCCTCCACAAGTGAGACAAAATATGTTTTTTTTTTTAAATACAAAATATGTTAGAGACTCTGTTTAGGAGACAGACAGGTTGTTGGCAAGACTAGGTCAGTAATTTAGACCAGGTCAGCCTATTGGGGTCAGTTTAGGTCAGCAGCTCATGTGGGGTTGACTTCATGTCCCCCTCAGAAAGTGACTGGACGGGACTCCTTTGGACCCCCTGGCCATATTCTCTTAAAGGAACCCCTTCCACAGAAGCTGTTGGTCCCAAGCCTTTGATCGGCCTGGTAGGCCTTCATTGTATCTGAGGCCTCTTTGAGGCTTATAGCTTGGGCTGTGGCTATAAGGAATACTATCACTGACAGCCGGTATGTGATCTGAATGGAGACCTTTTTTTGTCACAGCCATAATTTGGCATGCACTCCCCTCAGTATGGTGGGTTTGTATATCGTTCCCCAAAGACGCAGTGCGAGTTCCCTTTTGAAATGGAATGTCTAGGTTACTAGGTCTGTTCACTGAGAACACGGAACGAGACACTGCGTCACTAGCCATGCCTCGGGATGCCTGCTCAACAGTCCCTTTGTACGAAACGTTGTTGACATGTTCACCAGGCTCCCCTGATATACTTCCGGTTTGCACTAATAGTGACATCATAAGCTGTCGCCGTCCAATAGGATTGCAGTGATTAGATAAGCGTTTCAGACATCGGTTCACGCGGAGGCATCCCCCCCCCCAAAAGCATCATCGACTCAGGGAACAGAGGTTACAGTTGTAACCTAGACGTTTTCCTTCAAATACATCCCACAGAGAATGACGTGCAGTGACAGGCCTGACAGAGCTGGTGAACTAACATGAATGTGAACATTTACGGCTCTCTATGTGTGGTTATGATGATAATCATAGGGCTGAAACATAATAAACTGTGTTGACAAAAATTGTGGACAAGTCAAGTCAAGTCAAGTGTATTTATATAGCGCTTTTCACAATATAAATTGCATCAAAGCAGCTTCACAATATCAATCAAATAACATAATGTTTGTTTCTTAGTGAAAAAACATCCACGTTTGGTAGGGCTGATCAATGGTATTAATGCTTGGTTAATTAATTTGAATATCCCCAACTGAACAAGCCAAAGGCAACAGTGGCAAGGAACCGAAAAACTCCATCAAGTGACCTACTGGTGTCCTAAAACTCCATCAGGTGACCTAATGGAGAAAAAAAAACCTTGGGAGAACCCAGGCTCAGTCGGGGGCCAGTTCTCCTCTGGCGTTTATGAACTAGAGGCCGGATTTACAGTAACTGTAATTTGATACAGAATTTTGTTTTATTTTATCACTTCGGGGTGGGTACGCGAACCGGAATCACAACGTTTTATCTGTAGAGTGGGAAAGGGATCCTCCATAGGGAGAGGCTAGTTGGCACTTCAGCACTGCGTTGTCATCGGGTCCAGGCAAAGCTCCTAGTCAGATCTGGATACGGCCTGGATCCGGTCGGCTGCGGGAAAACCTCGGGATAAACAAAGACACTAAAATTAGCGTAGATGCCATTCTTCTTATGATGATGTAACGAGTACATCAGGATTTAAGGGAAGTGTTCCCAGTTCCGGCTGACCTAATCTATGCAGCCTAACATTGAATTATAGAAGTCTATAATATATTATGTGTATGCTAGGTCAAAGAGATGTGTTTTTAGTCTAGCTTTGAACTGACAGAGTGTGTCTGCTTCCCGGACAATGGTAGGAAGACTGTTCCAAAGTTTTGGTGCTAAATAGGAAAAGGATCTACCGCCCGCAGTCGATTTTGATATTCTAGGTATTATCAACTGGCCCGAATTTTGAGATCGCAATAGACGTGAAGGACTATAATGCGTTAAGAGCTCGCTCAAGTAATGCGGAGCTAAACCATTTAGTGCTTTGTAAGTAATCAACAATATTTTAAAATTTATACGATGTTTAATAGGCAGCCAATGCAGTGTTGACAGAACCGGGCTAATATGGTCATATTTCCTGGTTCTAGTAAGAACTCGAGCGGCTGCGTTTTGGACCAGCTGTAGTTTATTTATTAAGCGTGCAGGGCAACCACCCAGTAGAGCATTACAATAATCTAGTCTTGTTGTCATGAAAGCATGAACTAATTGTTCCGCATTTGTTAATGAGAGCATATGTCGTAATTTAGATATATTTTTAAGATGGAAAAACGCGGTTTTACAGATACTAGACACATGACTTTCAAATGAAAGATTGCTATCAAAGAGCACACCCAGGTTCCTAACCGACGACGAAGACTTAACAGAGCAGCCATCAAGGGTTAGACAGTATTCTAGGTTATTACGTGTGGAAGTTTTTTGTCCAATAATTAGAATCTCTGTTTTTTCAGAGTTTAGTAGTAGGAAATTACTAGTCATCCAATTTTTTATATCAGCTATGCATTCCGTTAATTTTGTGAATTGGTAAGTTTCGTTAGGTTTTGAAGAAATATACAGCTGAGTATCATCGGCATAACAATGAAAGCTAATTCCATGTTTCCTAATGATATGTCCTAATGGTAGCATGTACAGAGTGAACAGCAGCGGTCCTAGTACTGAGCCTTGTGGTACGCCATACTGAACTTGTGATCGATAAGACATCTCTTCATTCACTGCTACAAACTGATAACGGTCAGATAAGTATGATTTAAACCATGCTAGTGCAATTCCACTAATGCCAACATAGTTTCCTAGTCTATTTAAAAGAATGTTGTGGTCAATTGTGTCAAATGCAGCACTAAGATCAAGTAACACTAATAGAGAGATACAACCACGATCGGATGATAAAAGTAAATCATTTGTAACTCTAATGAGACCTGTCTCAGTACTATGGTGCGGTCTAAATCCTGACTGAAAATCCTCGCAGATATCATTTCTTTCAAGAAAGGAACACAGTTGTGAGGATACTGCTTTTTGTAATATCTTTGACAGAAAAGGCAGATTTGAGATCGGCCTGTAATTGACTAATTCTGAAGGATCAAGTTGCGGTTTTTTAACAAGCGGTTTTATCATAGCCAGCTTAAAGGTTTTTGGTACATATCCTAGAGACAAAGACGAATTAATGATATTAAGAAGAGGATCTATGATCTCTGGAAGCATCTCTTTCAGTAGCTTAGTCGGTATAGGGTCTAACATACAAGTTGTCGATTTAGATGAATTAACGAGTTTGCAGAATTCTTCCTCTCCTATAGCAACAAATGAAAACAATTTTTCCTCAGGGAGACTACAATGCTCTCCCTGATGCGATACTGTAGTAGACGGTTGCATAGTTATAATTTTGTCCCTGATATTATCAATCTTATAAGTGAAGAAGTTCATAAAGTCATTACTGCTGTGTTGCTTGGAAACTTCTGTGCTTAAAGCTTTCTTTTTCGTTAGTTTAGCCACTGTTTCAAATAAATACCTAGGATTATGTTTATTTTCTTCTAATAGGGTTGAAAAATAAGCAGATCTAGCAGCTTTTAAAGCCTCTCTGTAAGCAATCGAGCTCTCTTTCCATGAAATCCGAAATACCTCTAGTTTTGTTTTCTTCCAGTTGCGCTCCATTTTTCTGGCTGCTCTCTTAAGGGCCTGAGTGTGCTCGTTGTACCACGGCGTTGGACTATTTTCTTTAATCTTCTTTAAGCGCAACGGAGCAACTGCGTCTAAAGTGCTGGAAAAGAGAGAGTTAAAAGTTTCTGTTGCAATATCGAGTTCTTCTAAGCTATCCGGGATGCTGAGATGATGAAACTTATTAGGAAGATTATTTTTAAAGCAATCTTTAGTGGCAGAAGTTATAGGTCTAACATATTTATAACACGGAGTCGGCAGCCTTGGCTAAATGTAATTTACATGAGACTAGATAATGGTCTGAGATGTCATCGCTCTGCTGCAGAATTTCAACGGCATCAACATCTATTCCATGTGTTAATATTAGATCTAGAGTATGATTACGACAATGAGTGGGTCCTGACACGTGTTGTCTAACTCCAATTGAGTTTACAATGTCTTTAAGTGCCAATCCCAATGCATCTTTTTCATTATCTACATGTATATTAAAATCACCAACAATTAGTACTTTATCGTTAGCCAATACTAATTCTGATAGAAAGTCCGCAAATTCTTTGATAAAATCTTTATGGTGCCCTGGTGGCCTGTATACAGTAGCCAGCAGAAATCTCAACGTGATTTATCGTTTACACTATATATTTTTACATTAAGCACCAACACTTCAAAAGAAGTATATTTAAAAATAGATTTCTTAGTGGTTTTGAAAATATTACTATAAATTACAGCAACACCTCCCCCTTTGCGTTTTAGACGAGGTTCATGTTTATAACAGTAATCTTGTGGGGTTGACTCATTTAAAGTAATGTAATCGTTTAGTTTTAGCCAGGTTTCTGTGAAACACAGCACATCTAGATTATAACTTGAAATCATATCATTAACTATGAGCGATTTTGAAGTAAGGGATCGAATATTCAGCAACCCAAGCTTTATCATTTTTTCATCTGTATTATATCTGTTTTTTATTTGTTGAACATCAATTAAATTTTTTACCTGACGTTTTTTGGATTTCCAAATTCGGGGAACAGACACAGTCTCTATATGATGATATCTAGGTGAAAGAGGCTCTATGTGATGGGATTTATCTGACCTTGGTGACGCGAGGCCGCTAGCAGACGGTCGGTTTAGCCAGTCTGTCTGCTTCCTGACCTGAGCCCCAGATTGTCATGTTTTAGCTCTAAGACTATGTGCCATATTACTAGAGAGAAGAGCAGCACCATCCCAGGAGGGATGAACACCATCTCTTTTCAACAGGTCAGGCTTGCCCCAAAAACTTTTCCAATTGTCTATGAATTCTATATTATTCAACGAACACCACTTAGACAACCAACCATTGAGTGAGGCCAATCTGCTAACTATCTCATCACTCCTGCGAACAGGAAGGGGGCCAGAGAAAATTACAGTGCCTGACATCGTACTTGCGAGTTTACACACCTCTTTAATATTAATTTTGGTGATCTCCGAATGGCGGAGTCGAACATCATTAGTGCCGACATGAATAATGATCTTAGAGAATTTACGATTAGCATTAGCCAGCACTTTTAAATTTGCTTTGATGTCAGGCGCTCTGGCTCCCGGCAAACATGTGACTATGGTGGCTGGTGTCTCTATTTTCACGTTCCGTGTGATCGAATCACCAATTACCAGGGCACAATCAACAGAATTCTCAGTGGGTGTTTCACTGAGTGGGGCAAATCGATTTGTTATGGTAATCGGAACGGAAGAGTGGTTTTTTAATCCGCGACTAGAGCGATCTCTCACGGTCACCCATCTGCCCTGCTGCCTGGGCTCTACTTCAGCCGGAACCGAATCATGTACAGAGTTCACTATGCTAGGCGCATCCAAAATAGTATCTAAAGCTCTAGTACTATCCTTACTATCCTCAATTAAAGTTTGGATGCGTGTCTCTAGCTCTGAAATCTTCTCCGTCAGCCTGACTGTCTCCTTGCATTTATCACAAATAAATCCTATATTGCCATCGGAGAAGGCTACACTAAACATATGACATGTGACACAGGTGACAATAACAGGACAAGAAATTACTCACCGTTTGTGTTGACTGATTCTTACTTACCTGAACTCAAAGGCGCGGGCGCGCGAGAGAAAAAAAATTATAAATAAATGAGCGCGGGTGGCGCGTAAACACGCGTTCTGTGCTAACAATAACGGAAGCTAGCGATGTAAGGTTAATCTGAGATGGTGGGTAAACTATATTTAGTAATATAAACAACTAGGAATGATAGTAAATGATGGTTCAAAACAGAAAGAAATACAAAGCTAATACGAGGCGTAGAGCTTACAGCCTCGACGCAAACAAACTCACAGCAGGCAGGAAGGCAGACAGGAGCAATCGATCAGTGAACAGCAGATCGGCCAACAGAGACAAACACTTTTGTTGTCGAATAGTCGTTTGGTGTCACACAACCTAATGCGCGGCCCTGCAATGGAGTGTGTGTGTGTGTATGTGATTGAGTGTGTGTTTGTGTGAGTGCGTGTAAGAATGTGTTTGTATAAGCGTGTGTGTGTGTTGTTAAAGTGCAGTACAGTTGCCAGGCGTGTCTGTGTCTCTGACGACAGGCATGTTCTCTGAGTCTGCACACGCTCAGTTCTTCTCTTAGTTCATTTAGCTGAATATTTTTCAGGGTTCACACTGAAACTACATGACTGTTCCAGTCGTCTGTGATTCTGGAATAAGATCTCTTTAAACTAGATAAAACCTGATAAAAACCTAGCAAATTTGCTGACTTTTTCAGCTGTAGAAATAACTTTTTTCCCTCATACTTCAGAGAGAATCCTGGCTCTTCAATCAAAATGACAGCAGACGAGGGAACGGATTAAAATAAGAAGAATAATTTCGTTTTTTATCTTGATGTTGGTTTAGAGAGTGTTCCTCTCTCTCTCAGTCCAGCTGAATCAGCGAGATCTGCTAGCAACGGTTTGTGCCGCAGTTATAACCCTGCAGAGAGTCAGACTGACTAGTGTTTGAGCGGTTGAGTTGAGTTTCAGTATAGTCATGCTGAGAGTGGGTTTCCATCGGTATATTTACACACTCTGGACCGACATGCAGGTATGACCGTTTTTGATCATTATATGTCGTAGTTTAATCTGGTTGAAGCTTGATTTAACACTAAAACTGTCTTGGTTTTCTGTGAGCCGTTAGTAACAGTCCAGGATGCAAATGGGAATTTCCAGTCCTAGGAAAGACCATTAAAACCATGGATATATTATAGTATAATGTAGATTCTAGTTATCCGTTGGTTCATTATGAGTTCTATAAAAGGATTAGTAAATATGATACTCCAGTCATCATAAATGAATGATTCACCCTAAAAATTACCCGTTCCGAGTTCATGATCATCATCGTCATGGTTCAGTTCAGTCTTTCTCACGTCTGCTGTGGTTCTCCTGTAGATCTGTATGTGTTTTATTGTTTATCTTCTGATTGGTGCAGGTGAATGGAGGAGGTGATCTGGTGTCAGAGGTCACGACTGACCCGAACCCAGCGGCGGCACCAGAGAACGGGTTGAACCACGACAGAGTGTCACCCAAACCCTCCGTGGTCAGTCAGCAGACTCCGGCCTCAGGTGTGTCTGTGTGTGTGTGTGTGTGTGTCAGCAGACTCCATCCTCAGGTGTGTGTGTGGGACCGGCGTCCAGCGCCACTGAATCAGAAACTCATCGTCACTCTGTGTGTTTCAGGGTCGCTCAAACCCGCAGTGAGGCCTGAGGACATCGTTCAGAGTGTTTTAACAGGTACGGCTCTGCAGTGTGTCACGGTTTGATCTGACCTTTAGATGTTCAGTGGTTCAGATGATCAAATCACCAGAGACGAATGTTGATCCAGGTGTAAACGATGATTAGAGCTCCTCAAATACTTCCTTACTCTGATTTAAGCTTTATACTGTACAGATCGTTTCAAAGCAGCTTCACAGTAATAAACAGAATCAATGAAGCAAATGTCATCAGATACGAGACACATTCAGATTCAGCTCTAAAGAAGACAATAGAGTCATTAGTCAGATCAGTTAAGAAAAGTTGTAAAGTTCATCAATGATTAAATGAATTTGATCTCATGATCATACACATTCTTAAGGACATAGACATGTTAAAAAGACGCGTAATATCCAGCAATATTATTGATCTTACTGCACTGACACTATAAGATGAGAACAGAACTTGAACTGACCTGAACTGAATAATAAATGTAGAGTTGTTTCATTTTCACAAGCTGTTTATACTGTGTACAGAAATTACAACTTTTTTTACTTCAAATGTTTTATGTTTGTGCTATATATATATATATATATATACACTATATTGCCAAAAGTTTTGGGACGTCTGCCTTTACATGCGCATGCAAATTTATTGACATCCCATTCTTAATCCGTAGGGTTTAATATGGAGTTCACAAGTTCACACTTTCAAATAAATCAGATAGAATAAATGGTATGCATATTTGGCGTGCTGTCTGAGGAGAGGGCTCCGGGCTCGGTATTCGGCCCGAACCCAGAGTACAACCCACGTATTCCTGGCTGTGGAAGGAACAAGCCAAGTGTGAGGTGTCAGGGTGGTGGAGAGATGCTGAAAAACTGTCAAGGAATGTAGGTTAGATTGAGTCGACTGAGTGCATATATTTATATACAGGTCCTTCTCAAAAAATTAGCATATTGTGATAAAGTTCATTATTTTCCATAATTTAATGATAAAAACTAAACTTTCATATGTTTTAGATTCATTGCACACCAACTGAAATATTTCAGGTCTTTTATTGGTTTAATACTGATGATTTTGGCATATAGCTCATGAAAACCCAAAATTCCTTTCTCAAAAAATTAGCATATCATGAAAAGAGCTATTAACCTAATCATCTGAATCAACTAATTAACTCTAAACACCTGTAAAAGATTCCTGAGGCTTTTAAAAACTCCCAGCCTGTTTCATTACTCAAAACCGCAAACATGGGTAAGACTGCCGACCTGACTGCTGTCCAGAACGCCATCATTGACACCCTCAAGCAAGAGGGTAAGACACAGAAAGACATTTCTGAACAAATAGGCTGTTCCCAGAGTGCTGTATCAAGGCACCTCGGTGGGAAGTCTGTGGGAAGGAAAAAGTGTGGCAAAAAACGCTGCACAATGAGAAGAGGTGACCGGACCCTGAGGAAGATTGTGGAGAAGGACCGATTCCAGACCTTGGGGGACCTGCGGAAGCAGTGGACTGAGTTTGGAGTAGAAACATCCAGAGCCACCGTGCACAGGCGTGTGCAGGAAATGGGCTACAGGTGCCGCATTCCCCAGGTCAAGCCACTTTTGAACCAGAAACAGCGGCAGAAGCGCCTGACCTGGGCTACAGAGAAGCAGCACTGGACTGTTGCTCAGTGGTTGCATGGCATTCGGAAATCAAGGTGCCAGAGTCTGGAGGAAGACTGGGGAGAAGGAAATGCCAAAATGCCTGAAGTCCAGTGTCAAGTACCCACAGTCAGTGATGGTCTGGGGTGCCATGTCAGCTGCTGGTGTTGGTCCACTGTGTTTTATCAAGGGCAGGGTCAATGCAGCTAGCTATCAGGAGATTTTGGAGCACTTCATGCTTCCATCTGCTGAAAAGCTTTATGGAGATGAAGATTTCATTTTTCAGCACGACCTGGCGCCTGCTCACAGTGCCAAAACCACTGGTAAATGGTTTACTGACCATGGTATTACTGTGCTCAATTGGCCTGCCAACTCTCCTGACCTGAACCCCATAGAGAATCTGTGGGATATTGTGAAGAGAAAGTTGAGAGACGCAAGACCCAACACTCTGGATGAGCTTAAGGCCGCTCTCGAAGCATCCTGGGCCTCCAGAACACCTCAGCAGTGCCACAGGCTGATTGCCTCCATGCCACGCCGCATTAAAGCAGTCATTTCTGCAAAAGGATTCCCGACCAAGTATTGAGTGCATAACTGAACATAATTATTTGAAGGTTGACTTTTTTGTATTAAAAACACTTCTTTTATTGGTCGGATGAAATATGCTAATTTTTTGAGACAGGAATTAGGGGTTTTCATGAGCTGTATGCCAAAATCATCGGTATTAAAACAATAAAAGACCTGAAATATTTCAGTTGGTGTGCAATGAATCTAAATATATATGAAAGTTTAATTTTTATCATTACATTATGGAAAATAATGAACTTTATCACAATATGCAAATTTTTTGAGAAGGATCTGTATATATGCTTCCTCTCATGCTGATGGGATATACATGATGATTGTTGATGACAAGTTAATTGGATTGATTATTTGAACGTGCTCCTCCCGAACTTAAACTTGTTTAATGAAACATTATTTGTTCACCCTTTGCATTTATAACAGCTTCAACTCTTCTGGGAAGGCTTTCCACAAGGTTTAGGAGTGTTTTATGGACATTTTTGAGCATTCTTCTAGAAGTGCATTTGTGAGGTCAGGCACTGATGTTGGATGAGAAGGCCTGGCTCGGGTCTCCGCTGTAATTCATCCCAAAGCTGTTCTATCGGGTTGAGGTCAGGACTCTGTGCAGCCAGTCCAGTTCCTCCACACAAAACTCCTCATCCATGTCTTTATGGACCTGCTTTGTGCACTGGTGCGCAGTCATGCTGGAACAGGAACATCTCCAAACTGTTCCCACAAAGTTGGGAGCATGAAATTGTCCAAAATGTCTTGGTATGCAGAAGCATTCAGAGTACTTTTTCACTGGAACTAAGAGGCCAATCCCAACCCATGAAAAATAACCCCACACCATAACCCCCCCTCCACCAAACTTACACTTACACCACTGCATCCAAAGCTTTACACCACTGCATCCCACGCTTTACACCACTGCATCCCATGCTTTACCCCACTGCAACTCACGCTTTACACCACTGCACCCCACGCTTTACACCACTGCACCCCACGCTTTACACCACTGCATTCCATGCTTTACACCACTGCATCCCACGCTTTACCCCACTACATCCCACGCTTTACACCACTGCATCCCACGCTTTACACCACTGCATCCCATGCTTTGCATCCCACGCTTTACCCCATTGCATCCCACGCTTTACCCCGCTGCATCCCACGTTTTACACCACTGCATCCCACGCTTTAACCCACTGCAACTCACGCTTTGCATTGCTCTTGGTGATGTAAGGCTTGGATGCAGCTGCTCAGCCATAGAAACCCATTCAATGAAGCTGTACACTCTGTTCTTCAGCTAATCTGAAGTCCACAGAAGTTCGGAGGTCTGTAGCTATTGTCTCTGCAGAAAGTTGGAGACTTTTGCGCACTGTGAGCCTCAGCATGCTCTGACCCTGCTCTAGGATTTTATGTGGCCAAACACTTCGTGGCTGGGTTGCTGTTGTTCCCAATTGCTTCCACGTTGTTGTAATACTACTAACAGTTGACCGTGTAATATTTAATAGTGAGGAAATTTCACGAATGGATGAATTTCACGAATAATTTGGAGGCTTGTCCCAATACTTTTGGCAATATAGTGTGTATGTGTGTGTGTGTGTGTGTGTGTGTATATATATATATATATATATATATATATATATATATATATATATATATATATATATATATATATTTATATATATATATATATATATATATATATATATATTTAAGATGAGTGTAAATTTCTGCGTTGTAACTGCAGAACTTTTGGGGATGTTTAAACTTGTGCAAAACAATCCCTCACCTTGATATAAAGCACATACAAACAATATTACTTTAATTTAACATGAATAGCTAGTATGCTACTACCTTGAAAGCAATAACAATGTTTCTTTTGATGTTTGACGATAATGGCACTCTGTTCTCGTCTCGTCCAGGTTACGTTCTTCATGAAGTAGAGATGCGTGCGTTACCAAGTAGAGTCAGTGCAGTCCATCTGTTTGAAAAAATATTCACTACACAATCGCTCCTATAACCAGCAGGCTGCTGTATGTTGATCGGGCTTTTTTGCAATGTATTTGCGCGTTGTTTTGAACGAGCTATAAAACGGGGACATTTCCGGAAAACAAGGTTGTCTGGTCACCTTGTGTGTGTGTGTGCTTGACAGAGGTGGACGCTCAGACTGTTGATGAACTGAAACAGCTGAAGGGTTATTCGAGGGAACAGAAGAGGCAGTACAAGGAATTAAAGGAGCTCATGAAGAAACACAACAAGAAAACCAATGACTTGATAAACGAACACGCATCAAAACAGAAGCATCTGCTGAACGAGTTCCTGCGGCGCAGGTCGGCCCTGCAGAAGAGGTGAGTTGGGTGAGCTGGATGAGTTGGGTGAGTTAGGTGAGCTGGGTGACTTGGGTGACTTGGGTGACTTGGGTGAGGTGGGTGAGTTAGGTGAGCTGGGTAAGCTGGATGAGCTGGATGAACTGGGTGAGTTGGGTGAGCTGGGTGAAGTGGGTGAGGTGGGTGAGCTGGATGAGTTAGATAGCTGGGTGAGCTTGGTGAACTGGGTGAGATGGGTGAGCTGGATGAGCTTGGTGAGGTGGGTGAGATGGGTGAGCTGGGTGAGGTGGGTGATCTGGGTAAGGTGGGTGAGCTGGGTGAGGTGGGTAAGATGGGTGAGGTGGGTGAGCTGGGTGAGGTGGGTGAGCTGGGTAAGGTGGGTGAGCTGGGTGAGGTGGGTGAGCTGGGTGAGTTGGGTGAGCTGAGTGAGTTGGGTGAGCTGGGTAAGGTGGGTGAGTTCAGTGAGTTCGGTGAGGTGGGGCCTGTGTTTGCGCTGGTTCTGTGGGTCTGAACGCTCATGTCCCTGTAGGAGAGTCTCCCATCAGGATCCGGATCTAATGGCGCTGGAGCAGGAGAGATGTCAGAAACTCAGTGAACTGAAGGATCAGCAGCAGCAGCAGCTACTCAAGCTGAGACAGGAGCAGTTCTACAGCGAGAAGTACCTCAAGCGAGAGCACATCAGACTGGTGACTACTGTCTGATCATTATAGGAGATTCCGTGGGGAATACAGGGACTGAGATGTGCACACTAATTTGTACACATGCATCCTGCCATTAAAGGAGTAGTTCACTATAAAATGAAAATTAGTTCATGATTTACTCACCCTCAAGTCATCCTAGGTCTATATGACATTCTTCTTTTAGACGAATACAATCCGAGTTATTTAAAAAAAAATGTCCTGCCTTTCCAAGCTTTATAATGGCAGTGAATGGCCGTTTCTGTTTCGAATTGCATAAAAGTACATCTATCCATCAAAAAAGTGCATCTAAAAAGTGAATCTATCCATCAGAAAAGTGCATCTATCCATCATTAATGTGAATCTATCCATCATAAAAGTGCATCTATCCATCATAAAAGTGCTCCTAACGGCATAAAAGCCTTCTGAACCGAAGCGTTGCATTCGTGTAAGAAATATATTCATATTGAGCACGTTACAAAGTAAAATCTTTGTAAAAAAGCCAAAAGAACATACTCAGTCTACCTACGCCTACAGCGCAACTTACGCAACTCATGATGTCAGAAGTAGCGTATGGGTCATGGTGTAGCGTAAATATCAGAAGTACGTCGCATTACTCGCATAAGTTGTGCTTAGACTTAAGACAAATCTGGATGTTTGTTTGTTATTTATTTGACTTATTTATTTTGTTAGTTATTTTACTTTATAACGTTTTAAGTATGGATATTTTTATTACACAGACTCGTTGCTTTGCTTCAGAAGGCCTTTATTAGTGGAGTTCAATAAAGTTCACCAATTCAATAAAGCTTGGAAGAGCCCAGACATTTTTTTTTATATAACTCAGATTGTATTGGTCTGAAAGAAGAATGTCATATAGACCTAGGATGAGTAAATCATGGGCTAATTTTTATTTTAAAGTGAACTACTACTTTAATTGGATTATTTGGCTATTTTACCAACATTTTGCCGTGATTCACTTGTACCCACAACACAAAATGAAATTTTATTAAATTTTCATTTGTGAATCTTTTGTGAACGTTTGATTAAAAGAACCGAACCGCACTGGACATGCAGGCCTCGAGTCAGTTGTGTTGCTTTTACAAGAGCTTTAACTAACCTTAATCACATTATAATGGTTAGGGCTTTAACTAGATAGGGTAGTATGAACACAGTCGATGTTTGTCGAGGTTTCTTGTCATCTTGTAGTAGAACTGACTTTTCACAACTGTAAGAGACTCCTATTTCTTTTTTTGTGATTCTTTATTTATTAAATATTTAATGTGTATAACTATTTACAACAAAGCCCAAGATCCACCCACAATCATAAGACTAAATAAATAAATAAAAATCAATCAATAAATTATTTGACAAGAAAAATAAAATAAAACTGACCAAAAAAATATATAGAAGCATCTCAAAGAGACATCTGTCTCTGATGAGCATGATTCAAAGGTGCGAGTGTTTGAACAGACGGTCAAACATCACTGCGCTGGAACAAGCTGTTCACTCACTCACGCTAATAAACTCACGGCATTCACTTGCATAGCGCTTTCACAACACACATCGTTTCAATCCAGTCTTACACTGCAACAAATGATGCTCTTCCTCAGTGTTTATCATCGAAACATTTTTAAATCAAGATACATTTACTGGAGAAGAAGCAAAATGACTGAAGATATAAAGTCTTGTTTTATAAAAAATGCATGTGAGTTTGTGCTCAAAACAAATATCTGCCAATGGAGTCAAAAATAATCTTAATTCAAAGGGAAAACAAGACTGAAATACTGAGGAAGAGCGTCATTTGTTTTAGTGGACTGTCTATAATACTTAGCTGGCCGATACGATGATATACTGTATAATCCTTAGTATTTATTTAATAAATATATCAGAGCTATATTGAAACAGATGAAGTAACAGAGTGCAGGGACTTTGAGGAGTCAGCCGATGTGTTTACTGCCTGGTTAGTGTGTATCAGACGGTCTGTGAACAGTGTTGGCTCACACACACGTGTTTCTCTTCTTCTGTAGCTGGTAGAGAAGCTGGTGACCGTGGCGGAAGAGTGTCAAAGTAACCAGCTGAAGAAACTCAAAGATCTGTGTGAGAGGTAAGTCATCATCACTGCTCATCTTTCACTGGCCCTCATGACTCGGTCTTCTGTGGAACAGTAAAGCAGATACTGTGGGAAATCTCCAGTGTTTCTGTTTGATGTATTTTGAACACAGACGTTCCTCAAAATATCTTCTTTTGAGCAGTTCTGATTTCATTTTCTTCAGAGAAAACAAAGACTTGAAGAAAAGGATGGACAAGAGACGACAGGAGAAGTTTCAGGAAGCCAGAACGCTGGAGAAAACTCTGGCTGACGAGTGAGTGACTTCAACCCATCACTCTTATATTCTCACGTTCACAGATCAACATCTCTACCAGTCGGCTGGAGCGACATTCGGTTTTACTTTGATGGTCCACTTTAGACATTCTACTAACTATTCTTAACTTTGCAACTAACTCTCAACTAACTCTCATTAGAGTATTAGTGGAGTGTAAGGTTAGGGTTAGGTGTTGGTAGAATAAGTTAACATGTAGTTGCTTAAATTAACATGTATAGCCAGTGGCGGCCTTAAGCATCTGGGGGCCCGTTTCAATAACTAATATGGGGCCCTACCCACATAAAGCATAAACATAGAGCAGAAAAGGCCAGGATTCCTGTTGGTTTGCATCAATTGTATATTATTTTATTACGTGCACTTTCAGCTTCATGAACAGGCTCAACATATAAATAATCCAACCTTATTTGATTAAAACTATATACAATTATACAGCATTTTACGTTGGAATAAGCCTCACCCTTAAATTACTATTATTTGAACTTAACATTATACAATACGACCTACACCACAAAACTAGTTGAGGATAAATTCTTCAAAATTGGGGAATCTGTTACGGACGTGAGCGCTCTGAAAGCGGCACTGAAAGATGCTTTAAAACTTTCACAGAGCTCAAACAGAAAGCACAAAGCCTTTCTTTAAAGTGCATTTTGTTTTGTATTAATTGTATCTTAATTTTAATCAATGTTTCATCAACCAATTGCCTGGATTTAATAAACAAGAAGTAGGCCTAAATATAGCAGATATATAATCACGACACGGAGCCGCTGGCGTGTGAACTGGAGCTTGTCTCATAAATTACCAAAACTCAGCATATAAGGTAGCCTACTTGCCTCACAGACCTGAGAAATATAAACCGTCTACTTCTAAAAATAACTTTTCAAAACGAAAGACAGACTGCTCTCTGTTTATGTAATCCGTATGAAATTTGTCTCTGGCGCGTTCACTACTGAAGATCACGATCAGCATCGTCAACTTCATCTTTGCAGCCGACACTGACACAGAAAACACTTGTTTATAAACAATTAAAATGTCTCCTTGCTGTATTCGACATATTCATAATCATTACCTTTACCGGTTCTTTGTGACAACTTTTAGGTTTGCAGCGCCACCCTTACATGTTACATTAACACGTCACCACCGCATCAGCACCGAAAACATGGGGATTTTTTTACAATAAATGACAAGCTGCTAGTGTCATTATTTAGTTAATCGCCTGTCACGAGTGCAAATGATAAGTTGCAAAGCTGATTTAATCATGCTAAAACTATTTTAATTTACAAAATAGTTGACAATTATTAGGTTAAACGTTCAGAATACGATTCCATATATGGTTATATATTCGCACTTCGCGAATGGACAGCGACTCTTAAGTAGCACGTAGAGCGTGTTCTCGCGCGTTCATGTTAAGTGCATTTTTGGGAAACGCTCGTAGAATTGCGGCGAGCGTTCGTAACCTTGCACGTAGAGAGTGCTCTTAAGAGCTAAGATACATCGTTATCGGGAAACCCGGCCCAGAAACTTTCGTTTCACAACTTCGTAGCTCGTAGTCAATGTACCTTGGATGGTTTAGACATTATGGCTGAGAAATCATAAAAAAGTAGAAAATCCTACGGAGAAAATTAATGGGATTTTGCTGGTCTGTTGGGGCCCCCTTGAAGGGTGGGGGGGTCTGCCGTGCGCACGCCACGCGGTTTCTCTGTCTCGCATGTGCGCTCGCTCTAGATTCCGGGAGATTTTAACTCATTTGCGGCATAAATACTCAATCACGAATGGCTCAACAGGTAGATCTATAGATAAACTCATCTATCAGGCATTTGACCAACCGGGTTGACATTTCAGCGTGAGAAATCGGGGGTGTGGCGTGTGAGCGTGTGAAACCACTCAAATGCGGGTGTCTCACGGCCAATGCGTGAGAGTTGGCAGCTCTGCTTATAGTCACTAGAATGTTTAAAGCAGACCATCGAAATAACACAACAATATCAACATTCTTACATAGATGACTAGAGTTAGTGTTTGTTGAACAGCAATATTCTCCTGCACAAACACCAGATGTTGTTGACCCATCATCTTTACTCACTGCTTGACCCTGGCATGTAAAATCATCCTGTTCTGTAGGAGAAAGATGGAGATGAACAGATCACACGTGAATGAGGTGGTGCAGTCCATCAGACGGGTGAGTGGTTATCAGGGACTAGTTAATATACTAATACTAAAATACTGATCAATACTACTGGTCAATGCAGGAATACTAGTTAACCCCTGCTGGTCAATGCAGGAACACTAGTTAACCCGTGCTAGTCAATGCAGGAATACTAGTTAACCCGTGCTAGTCAGTGCAGGAATACTAGTTAAGCCCTACTGGTCAATGCAGGAATACTAGTTAACCCCCTGCTGGTCAACGCAGGAATACTAGTTAACCCCCCTGCTGGTCAATGCAGGAATACTAGTTAACCCCTACTGGTCAATGCAGGAATACTAGCTAACCCGTGCTAGTCAGTGCAGGAATACTAGTTAACCTGTGCTAGTCAGTGCAGGAATACTAGTTAACCTGTGCTAGTCAGTGCAGGAATACTAGTTAACCCTTGCTAGTCAGTGCAGGAATTACACAGTCTGCAGGTGCAAAGCCTCTTTCTCCTTTGACAGACAATCAAAAGAAGCCGTATATTCTGACATGAAAGCGACACTTTAATTTAGAAGTGGACTTTCTGTGTCAGAATAAAGCCGTCATCAGCTCTTCTGATCAGCCTGTGTACAGAAGAGGAAAAACATGCTAAACACAAAAACTGATCATATAATCATCATCAGAGTTCGAACTATCTGCCTTTCATCAATTTAAAATGGAGAAAACATGGTTTTCATTAAATTTTGATTTTACACTGACTCTTCCTGCAATTACATAGTTACACCTGTATGTAGCGACAAATAGCAAATGAAAAAAAAATCACATCCAAAAACTCCCAAAACACTTCATTCTTCCTCAACACTTCCTCAACTAAACCTTTGTATTATAAGTTTTAACTTAAGTTTAACAGTTTTTAAAAGGGTGTGTAATCATGTGCAAATAGAGTTTTGCTGGTGTGTGTTTGAGTGTGAAATTAATGCATGTAATTTGATAGTGTAGTTATTATTTAATGTGCCAAAGCAATGATATATGATTCTCAGTTTATGATCACTGTGTACCGAGACTGATTGAGAAATGGCTTCAAGAGCCATGAATCATTCACTCAACCGATTCATTGAACAACACTGATTCATTCAGGAATGAAATGAGTAAAATCGAGTGTCTTAATGAGCATTTAAGTCAGTGGCAAGATTGTGTGTACATTTTACACCCAGTGTGAGTTTCCAGTTGATTGAGATTTTGTATTTAATCAATATCACACTGTTCATCATGTGACCACCTGTGGCCCAATCACAGCCATGATGATTTTCAAAACAACTGTGATCCTGCTCAGTATTTTATTCTAAGGATATTTTTGCTGCTTTTGAATGATGAATAATTAAGAGGATTTATACCAAGCACTCAGATGTAGGGTTCATGAAGGGGTTGGGCTATAGATGGGGGTTAGTTACTGGTTAGTTACTGGTTAGTTAGTTCAGTGTTCAGTATTGTGATGACCGTGACATGTTCTTTGGGTAACTTCACATGCAGATTGCGTGTACTGGAACACGTGTGTGTGTGTGTGTGTGTGTGTGTGTGTGTGTGTGTGTGTGTGTGTGTGTGTGTGTGTGTGTGTGTGTGTGTGTGTGTGTGTGTGTGTGTGTTTTCCAGCTGGAAGACGCTCAGGCCAAACGCCTGGAGAGACTGCTGGAAAAATATCAAGATATCCGACAGCAAATCCTGGATGACAAACCGAAGGTATTGTTATGTCTCTTTAATATTAGAGGTTTATTGACATGTTTGGATCTCACAGGAAGTTTAGAGCACTGCAGAAACACACACACACACACACACACGCACGCATGCACGCATGCACACACATACACACACACACACACACATACACACACGTTCAGCTGCAGTGTTTGTGTCTCCTCACTGTCACTGTTATTTTAGGAGGACGGCTCACAGGAACTGGAAGGTAAGAGTTTCTGCATCCCAGAATTCAGTTCATCACAAACATTCATCTGACATTCAGACACTCAGTTTCTGAGCCGCTGAAATAACACAAAACTCTGGATCATACATCATACCGGCCTCATCCAATAACCAGCTTACTGTGTGTGTGTGTGTGCGTGCGTGTGTGTGTGTGTGTGTGTGCGCATGTGTTTGTGTGTGCGTGCGTGCGTGTGTGTGCGTGTGTGTGTGTGTGTGTGTGTGTGAGAGAGAGAGAGAGAGAGAGAGAGAGAGAGAGTGTGCTAACGTCATTTTAGTTGATATACAGCATGTATATATCTTCGTTTGTATTTTATTTTTGCATTTTGTTAAAATGATCAGAAGTTCATCAGAAATCATCATCCTCTCATCATTTACTAAACCTGAACACAAAAGAAATATTTTGAAGAACGTTGGGAACCAAAAAACACCGGAACCATTGACTGTCATTATGGACAAAAAAACAACATTTCTCAAAATATCATCTTTTGTTTTTCACAGCACAGGTTTGAATGACACAAGTAAATGATGCCTGAATTATATACATAAATAAACAGTATGTATATTTAAGAGAAAAGCACTATTTACACTCATAGAAAGTGTTGTTCTGTTCAGAGAACATGAGCTCCTCCACTTCAGGATCGGGATCAGACTGTCCCTGATAGAGGCGCTGGGATGCTTCTGAGCCTCTGCATGTTTAATCAGTGCAGATCCACTAGAGGGCGTCATTGAGCTGTTAAATACTCACACACATCAGATGAGAGACGGACGCTTCACAACGGACTGGAAAATGATCCCCATCAGATTCTTGTGATTACAGGAGTTATTCTGTGATGTGGGTTTCAGACCGTCACAGATCGATGACAACACTGAACGTGAGGAACTGGTTCGAATTTTAAGCAACCAGGACGAAGGTGAAACCCTGAAACGAGAGAGAGAGAGAGAGAGAGAGAGAGAGAGAGAGAGAGCAAGAAAGAGAGAGAGAGACAGAGGAGGAGAGAGAGAGAGAGAAAGAGAGAGAGAGAGAGAGAGAGAGAGAGAGAAAGAAAGAGAGAGAGACGAGGAGAGAGAGAGAGAGGAGGAGAAAGAGAGAGAGAGAGGAGGAGAAAGAGAGAGAGAGGAGGAGAGAGAGGAGGAGAAAGAGAGAGAGAGGAGGAGAAAGAGAGAGAGAGAGGAGGAGAGAGAAAGAGAGAGAGAGAGGAGGAGGAGAGAGAGAGAGAGGGGAGGAGAGAGAGAGAGAGTCCTGACCTATTTTAATGCCTTGGATCAGGCACTAATGGACAGCTATAAGCATCCTGGGTCTTCAGAGACCAGCAGAAACATCTCAGATTCAGAGATAAAGCCTGCAAACTGACAGCTGGTTTAGCAACTTCTACCAGCAGAGCCTATCTAAACTTCTGGGGAGGGACTCAACAGTGTTAACACTTACAGTCAAGTCATCTTTATTTAGATACTCTTTATACAATGCAGATTGTTTAAAGCAGCTTCACAGTGATAAACACTGCTGTTCAGTGTCGATTCAGTTCCGTTGTAAAGATCATATTACGTTAGTTAATTTCATCTATACAGCAGTTCTGTAGAAAACAGTGATGTCATCATCAGCTCAGTTCAGTCAGATCAATAATACTGTTGAATATTAAGTGTCCTCGATTAAGCAAACCAGAGGCGACAGTGGCAGGAACCCAAACTCCATCAGTCACAGAACGTACAAATGCATTTAAAGTGCACTTTTTTTGTACCTTTTCAGTATGAACACTACTTGAACTATTTATACTATGAAGCGGCATGAATTGGGCGCACCTTTTGAGAATGTGTTGATGTTTATATAGAAGCTGCTGTCTCACCTCAGTGTGTGTGTGTAATATCGTCCTGCTCAAGGATTCACGCGTGCACCACGCCTCAGTCTGGCTGATTACATCTGACTTTCAGATTGACTTTGGCAGTGTGTTCATGAACTTCCCAGTGTTTGTTAGCGGAACGATAGCGCCTCGTCATGAGGCCCGCAACCCTGTTCACATACTCTATTCTATACCATTTTATGGGATAAATAAATGGATAAATATATAAAAGTGCAATTAGTGTGTTCAATTCCAAAAAGAAAAAGTGCTCTTCAAATGCACAGATGATGCACTTAATAAACCGAAAAGAACAAAGTGTGGAAAATTGGACACTTCATGCACTAAGTGTTAGTGTAAAGTGCACAGAATAAGAGTATAGCGCTCAGAATAATAGTATAGTAAGAGTATAGTGCACAGAATAAGAGTTTAGTGCACAGAATAAGAGTATAGTGCACAGAATAAAAGTATAGTGCACAAAATAAGAGTTTAGTGCACAGAATAAGAGTATAGCGCTCAGAATAATAGTATAGTAAGAGTATAGTGCACAGAATAAGAGTTTAGTGCACAGAATAAGAGTATAGTGCACAGAATAAAAGTATAGTGCACAAAATAAGAGTTTAGTGCCCAGAATAAAAGTATAGTGCCCAGAATAAGAGTATAGTGCACATAAGAGTATAGTGCACAGAATAAAAGTATAGTGCACAGAATAAGAGTATAGTGCACATAAGAGTATTGTGCACAGAATAAGAGTATAGTGCAGATAAAAGTATAGTGCACAGAATAAGAGTATAGTGCACATAATAAGTGTATAGTGCACATAATAGGAGTATAGTGCACAGAGTAAGAGTATAGTGCACATAAGAGTACAGTGCAGAGAATAAGAGTATAGTGCATAGAATAAGAGTATAGTGAGACTATAGTGCACATAAGAGTATAGTGTACATAATAAGAGTATAGTGCACAGAATAAGAGTATAGTGCAGAGAGTATAGTGCACATAAGAGTATAGTGCACATTAGAGTATAGTGCACAGAATAAGAGTATAGTGCACAGAATAAGAGTATAGTGCACAGAATAAGAGTATAGTGCACATAACAAGAGTATAGTGCACATAACAAGAGTATAGTGCACATAAGAGTATAGTGCACATAACAAGAGTATAGTGCACAGAATAAGAGTATAGTGCACAGAATAAGAGTATAGTGCACATAATAAGAGTATAGTGTACAGAATAAGAGTATAGTGCACAGAATAAGAGTACAGTGCACAAAGTAAGAGTATAGTGCATATAATAGGAGTATAGTGCACAGAATAAGAGTATAGCGCACATAATAAGAGTATAGCGCACATAATAAGAGTATAGTGCACAGAATAAGAGTACAGTGCATATAATAGGAGTATAGTGCACAGAATAAGAGTATAGTGCACATAATAAGAGTATAGTGTACAGAATAAGAGTATAGTGCACAGAATAAGAGTATAGTGCACATAATAAGAGTATAGTGCACATAATAGGAATATAGTGCACAGAAGAGTATAGTGCACAGAATAGGAGTATAGTGCACAGAAGAGTATAGTGCACAGAATAAGAGTATAGTGCACAGAATAAGAGTATAGTGCACAGAATAAGAGTATAGTGCACAGAATAAGAGTATAGTGGATATAATAGGAGTATAGTGCACAGAATAAGAGTATAGTGCACATAATAAGAGTATAGTGCACATAATAAGAGTATAGTGTACAGAATAAGAGTATAGTGCACAGAATAAGAGTATAGTGCACATAATAAGAGTATAGTGCACATAATAGGAGTATAGTGCACAGAAGAGTATAGTGCACAGAATAGGAGTATAGTGCACAGAAGAGTATAGTGCACAGAATAAGAGTATAGCACAGAATAAGAGTATAGTGCACAGAATAAGAGTATAGTGCACATAATAGGAGTATAGTGCACATAATAAGAGTATAGTGCGCATAATAGGAGTATAGTGCAGAAGCTCTGGAATAATGTACAGTGTGTATTTTGGGACACTGATTTTGTGCTGTTTCTGAGGTGTTTGTACACTTGTTGTCGTGTGACAATGGCAGACGCTGATGTTGAATGAAGCTGTCGACCACACACACTGAACAGTCCTGTGACTTCACAAACACAGATCTGTGCCATCGCCATGGCAACACTCATCTCACTATTAACCCTGTAATAGCCTCAGGACGCGCGGAGAACAGGGAAACTCCTGGAATAATGATGGTTTCTTAGTGCTTTATTTGTTTATTGCAGGATTCTTTTTATTGATGTGTCGTGATAATGACAGGAATAATTCAACCATCTCATAAATCGTGTTCTCTATTCAGGAAATGATGATAGTTTTATTGTGTTTTATGTATTATATGGAAAAATCTTATTGCATGACTCTCTGAAATGCTTGATTCTGATTGGTTAGTCATGACATTCCGAGGTCAATTATTCGTCAATAATGACCGTTGTCAATAGCAACACTCTGCTCCAGGTATTTGAGACGCTTCTTTCATGTCTCTCTTGTTTTATTCAAACGCAGCCTCAGTTATCGACTGTATTTACTGTCAAATAAACCCGGAGGACTTCAGTGTTAACAAACCTATGGTAATATTGTTCAAGTGTTTGGCTTGTTGCTAGAATGATTGTTTTATTTTAAGATAATTTTAAAAGGGTTTCTGGTAACACTTTACAGTTAGGTTCATTAGTTAACATGAACTGAGAATTAACAATACTTCAACATTTATTAATCTTAGTTAAAGCTGCATTACGTAACTTTTTTGGGTTAAAAATTGTCCAAAATAAATTTTTGAGCAAGCACATAACCAGCCAGTGTTAAAAACTCTCTGCTTGCCGTAGCTCGACTGAAAACGGTAAGCTTGTGATGTTTTTAACTCAAGTACTACTGGTGGATTTCCGCTGGGAATTCGAGCATGTCTTTGCGTCATTACGTCACATCTGTCCACATTACGCCACATCTGTCCACATTACGCCACATCTGTCCACATTACGTCACATCTGTCCACATAAAGTCACATCTGTCCACATTACGTCACATCTGTCCACATTACGTCACATCTGTCCACATTACCTCACATCTGTCCACATTACGTCACATCTGTCCACATAAAGTCACATCTGTCCACATTAAATCACATCTGTCCACATTACGTCACATCTGTCCACATTACGTCCACATTGCGTCCACATTACGTCACATCTGTCCACATTACGTCACATCTGTCCACATTACGTCACATCTTTCCACATTACATCACATCTGTCCACATTACGTTCAATCTGTCCACATTACGTCACATCTGTCCACATTACGTCACATCTGTCCACATTACATCACATCTGTCCACATTAAATCACATCTGTCCACATTACGTCACATCTGTCCACATTACGTCCACATTACGTCACATCTGTCCACATAAAGTCACATCTGTCCACATTACGTCACATCTGTCCACATTACGTCCACATTAAGTCACATCTGTCCACATTACGTCCACATTACGTCACATCTGTCCACATTACGTCCACATTAAGTCACATCTGTCCACATTACGTCACATCTGTCCACATAACGTCACATCTGGCCACATAAAGTCACATCTGTCCACATTACGTCACATCTGTCCACATAAAGTCACATCTGTCCACATTACGTCACATCTGTCCACAGTCACATCTGTCCACATAAAGTCACATCTGTCCACAGTCACATCTGTCCACATAAATTCACATCTGTCCACATAGTCACACCTGTCCACATAGTCACATTTGTCCACATAGTCATATCTGTCCACATAAAGTCACATCTGTCCACATAGTCACATCTGTACACATAGTCACATTTGTCCACATAAAGTCACATCTGTCCACAGTCACATTTGTCCACATAAAGTCACACCTGTCCACATAGTCACATCTGTACACATAAAGTCACATTTATCCACATAAAATCACATCTGTCCACAGTCACATCTGTCCACATAAAGTCACACCTGTCCATATAGTCACATCTGTCCACATAGTCACATTTGTCCACATAGTCACATCTGTCCACATAGTCACATTTGTCCACATAGTCACATCTGTCCACATAAAGTCACATCTGTCCACATAAAGTCATATTTGTCCACATAAAGTCACATCTGTCCACATAAAGTCACATCTGTACACAGTCACATTTGTCCACATAAAGTAACATCTGTCCACATAGTCACATCTGTACACAGTCACATTTGTCCACATAGTCACATCTGTCCACATAGTCACATTTGTCCACATAAAGTCACACCTGTCCACATAGTCACATCTGTACACAGTCACATTTGTCCAAATAAAATCACATCTGTCCACATAAAGTCACACCTGTCCACATAAAGTCACACCTGTCCACATAAAGTCACATCTGTCCACATAAAGTCACATCTGTCCACATAGTCACATTTGTCCACATAAAGTCACATCTGTCCACATAAAGTCACATCTGTACACATAAAGTCACACCTGTACACATAGTCATATTTGTCCACATAAAGTCACATCTGTACACAGTCACATTTGTCCACATATTCACATCTGTCCACATAGTCACATCTGTCCACAGTCACATCTGTCCACATAAAGTCACATCTGTCCACATAAAGTCACATCTGTCCACATAAAGAAGAGTCTCGACTATAGGCTGTATTGAGTGTGAGGATGTTGGAGGTGGAGATTTATAGCCTTTTCTCACAGCACTTGATATAATTAAACGTATTAATTTGATGGCGGATCCCGAAAGGTTTAGACGACCGTCACCAGCTGGAGACTCACCCGCTGTAAAACGCAAAACACTTCGGACTTCGGATCGGCTACAGAAGAAGAGACTGTAACCAGCCCGTGTGAAAACTAGGATAATATCGGAAGGGCTTCAAATGTAGTCACGCAATGCTGATGTTGTTAACATTAACAAATTGAGAACAAAGTATAATTTGCATGGTTTTACATGATATGATAAGCGATCGTTAGATTTAATCAGCGCGATTTACTGCAATGCTTGTTTCCCTTAGTTGCTCAGAACAAAAGTGGATGTTACTTGTTCAGAGGGCATTTTCTGGTGAAAATTCTTTTGTTGGGCATACTTCCAAAAAGTCAAGTCTCCTTCATCTTTAAAGCGCTTTAACATAGAGTGTTTCACAGCAGCTTTACAGTGATAACAGGAGATTACAGTAACAGAGATTGTTTGGCTTTACAGCAGATCTAGAATAAAGTTATTGTCCAGATAAAGTTAGTTTTGATTGATTCACTTCCGTTGTAAAGATCATTAGTTAATAACTTAGCGGCCGCTAACATGACACCGATCTAACAGAAAACTCTTAAGTTCTCTCTACGCAAACTTTAAAAACGCGCACCTGTGAGAATGCTGATGGCGTGCACATGCGTATTAAGAGCTCATTCTATAGGTATGCGCGTTTGAAAATACGTGTGCAGGCGTGTAGTCCTTCCCTAAAAAAACAAGTCAAGTCAAGTCAAGTGTATTTATATAGCGCTTTTCACAATATAAATTGCATCAAAGCAGCTTCACAATATCAATCAAATAACATAATGTTTGTTTCTTAGTGAAAAAACATCCACGTTTGGTAGGGCTGATCAATGGTATTAATGCTTGGTTAATTATTTTGAATATCCCTCAACAAACTACTTGTCTGGGCTTAGAATTTATAATACAGAATTTTTATCGCTTCGGCATAGCCATGCGAACCGGAATTATCCCGAAAACGATTATCTGTACAGAGGTAAAGGGAGAGAGGCCTTCACAGGGGAGACACTAGTGACACTTCAGGACGGCAGTGTCGTCGCGTCCAGGCGCTGGTCCTTCATCAGATCTGGATATGGCCTGGATTCGGCAGGCTGCGGGTAAACCTCGGGATAAACAGAGAGACTTATATTAGGGTAGATGCCATTCTTCTAATGATGTAACGAGTACATCAGGATTTAAGGGAAGTGTTCCCGGTTCCGGCTGACCTAATCTATGCAGCCTAACATTGAATTATAGAAGTCTATAATGTATTATGTGTATGCTAGGTCAAAAAGATGTGTTTTTAGTCTTGCTTTGAACTGACAGAGTGTGTCTGCTTCCCGGTCAATGTTAGGAAGACTGTTCCAGAGTTTTGGTGCTAAATAGGAAAAGGATCTACCGCCAGCAGTCGATTTAGATATTCTTGGTTATTATGAACTGGCCGGAGTTTTGAGATCGCCCTAGACATGAAGGACTATAATGCGTTAAGAGCTCGCTCAAGCACTGCGGAGCTAAACCATTTAGTGCTTTGTAAGTAATCAGCAAAATTTAAAAATGTATACGATGTTTAATAGGGAGCCAATGCAGTGTTGACAAAACCAGCTAATATGGTCACACTTCCTGGTTCTGGTAAGAACTCGAGCTGCTGCGTTTTGAACCAGCTGTAGTTTGTTTATTAAGCATGCAGGGCAACCACCCAGTAGAGCATTACAGTAATCTAGCCTTGAGTTCATGAACGTATGAACTAACTGTTCCGCATTTGTCAATGAGAGCATATGGCGTAATTTAGATATATTTTTAAGATGGAAAAATGCGGTTTTACAGATACATCTGTGATGTATCAGTATAATCTGTGATTCTGAATGAAAGTATCCACACTGGCGCGGCGACTGACAGCCGCGCATTCTCCTCAAAACATTGTGTTCATCCATGCTGTGCCATGCTGAAGCACAACCCATGTAAAGTTGATAATTCCGTGAATAACTGCAATTGCAGATTTCGAACAGAGATGGCGACAAAGAGGAAAAACTTTGGACTGCAGCTCTAATATTAATTTACTAATAGATTATTAAAATCAAAGGTTGTATTTGTTAACATTAGTTGATGTTTTGTGAACTAAACATGAACAATCAACGAACAGCTGTATTTTTATTAACTAACATTAACAAAGATTAACTAATACTGTAACAAATGTATTGCTCATTGTTAGTTCATGTTAGTAAATACATTAACTAATGTTACCTAATGAACCTTATTGTAAAGTGTTACTGGGTTTCTTCTCATATCAATATTTCATGTCCCAATTTGTAAACGCAAAACACACAAGGCTGATCAAGACTTTACTTTGCAATAACACCCAGATGGATATACATCATTCCTTACTTACACTGGACAACAGCACCTGGTCTGAGAAGACAGAGTATTTCATTTCTAAATGAACTATTAATAGCAGCGTAATGTTAAAAACACGCTGTGGTATTTCAGTCATGCTAGTGTCAAAGATCCTGTAATGTTTGTGTGTGTAGAGCGAGAGACAGATGGAGCAGATTGAGTCTCCCGCTGACTCTCTCTGGCACACGCGTGTGTTTGATGAGCGGCTCTTCATTAATAATTCACACGGTCCTCCTGATTCTCGCCAGGGGAACTTCTGTCACTCGATAGAAACCCGAGGAGCACAAACAGAGCGCTTTACATCAAAATACACTCTCAATGCTTTGATTCCATCCATCAGATGCTGAGGTCTCCACCCAGCAAGCAATATCCATCATTTCTCCGTCTAGGTCAACTATAGACCCGATATAGTCCGGCTATGAGTAGGTTAACTATAGACCCGATATAGTCCGGCTATGAGTAGGTTAACTATAGACCTGATATAGTCCAGCTTTGAGTAGATTAACTATAGACCCGATATAGTCCAGCTATGAGTAGGTTAACTATAGACCTGATATAGTCCAGCTATGAGTAGATTAACTATAGACCCGATATAGTCCAGCTATGAGTAGGTTAACTATAGACCTGATATTGTCCAGCTTTGAGTAGATTAACTATAGACCCGATATAGTCCAGCTATGAGTAGATTAACTATAGACCCGATATAGTCCAGCTATGAGTAGATTAACTATAGACCTGATATAGTCCGGCTATGAGTAGGCTAACTATAGACCTGATATAGTCCAGCTATGAGTAGGTTAACTATAGACCCGATATAGTCCAGCTATGAGTAGGTTAACTACAGACCCGATATAGTCCAGCTATGAGTAGATTAACTATAGACTTGATATAGTCCAGCTATGAGTAGATTAACTACAGACCCGATATAGTCCAGCTATGAGTAGGTTAACTATAGACCTTGTTTAGTCCAGCTATGAGTAGGTGAACTATAGACCTGATATAGATATATTTTCACTGACAGCCCCAATTTTGCCTTGTTTTAGCCTAGACGTCAGGCTGTGTGTGGACGGCTTTTAGACGTCTTTTAAACGCAAAATTGCTTGCTGGGCAATCTCACTTTAGTGTTAAAACCGTTCGTGAACACACACACACACACTCATGGTTTCATGACGAGTGCGAAACGGGAACATTTCATCTAGATTTCATAAGCTCGATCCCTCGATGGCAGAGCAGAATTAGGACAGATGTGGATGAAGGTCATTCTCCTCCCTCAGCGCTTTAAGAGAGTGTGTGTGGATTGGACGTGAGAGTGTGTGTGGATTGTTGACAGATGACGAGTCTTTTGAGGAAAGACATATTTAACTGAGTCGGGAGGGAACAGAACTAGAATGGGCCATGCTTTCATCTCCAAGCCTCTTCTGGTGAAACGGGGGCGAACCGCTGGAGTTTGAGGAGTTTCTCAGATCTTGTGCTTGAAGAGATGTTAGATTCTGTGCGGGAGAGCTTTGATTTGTCAGTGTTTATGAATGACGATCGTTTGAGTGGTTAAGGAACTGCCCCCCCCCCCCCCCCCCCACCCCCCCCCCCCCCCCCGACTGAGCCTGGTTTCTCCCAAGGTTTTTTTTCTCTATTCTGCCACTGATGGAGTTTTGGTTTCTTGCCACTGTCGCCTTTTCACCTTTTTCGCCATTGGCTTGGCTTGCTTAGTTGAGGACATTAAATTTAACATTTCATTTAATTTTCAACAATAACATTGATCTCCTGCATTGACAGTATTATATGAGAACTGAGCTGAGCTGGACGATGACATCACGGTTTTCTCCAGAGCAACTATATATATAAATTAAGTAAATTAATAATTTTTTACAACAAAAATGAACCATCACTGAACTTACTTAAGCTGGACTGTGACGATATTTTCTTCTGGACACAAACTTTGTTGCATTATTTTCCTGTTATCTCTGTAAAGCTGCTTTGAAACACTTTGTATTGTAAAAAGTATTATATAAATAAATGTGACTTGACTTGAAAGTAGCCCGAATCTTTCTTCCTTCTTGACTGCGACTCTTAGGCTACGTTCAGATTGTCAGTCCAAATCCGATTTTTTTGCATATCCGATTGAAATCCAAACAGAATTATCTAATGTGAACAGCAAAAAATTCACATGAAATGCAATTATTAAAATTCCGTTTCAAGCTACATTCATATGGGTATGATTTAAATCGCATTTCTGGAAATCCGTTTGAGTCTGACCGCTCTGATCGGATTTCACGTTGTTTATGTGACTTTCTCACACCACGTAAAATGTTAGACACTGTTATAGGAAAAATGCTGAAAGTCGTTGCCGAAACAATTCTGTGTTTCTCCAAAGTGCCTGACAAGCAGAAAATGACAATATAAGGGAGACATATTTGTAAAACATTTACATGGTGTAAAATTTAAATAAGACAACATCTGAAATGCAAACCCCTCCATGTTGTGGTTGTTGCTGTTTTTGGCGTTTTCCTACCAACGCAATGTCACTGCCATAGAAACCCAGTGTTCGAATGATACTGTGAGCTTCGGGGGTAGCTATTCCGACTGGTGACGTCACTCTCCATTTTCTATAGGCTTACACACATGAGAACACTAATCTAAATGCGAAATTCCCTGAATATTAGTGCAGATTCCCTCTTGTTAAGACATTAAGAATGAAATTGCACAAAATGCTAAATCGCCTCATTAAACCTCTCCCTGTGCCAGTATATCTATGGAACTCCTGCTACGGCGTGTGACTGTAGGTTTAATGTTTTTAAGTTAAGCAGCAGTGATGGTCGTCACTGTATGTTGTTCAGGACGGGAGTGAAGACCTATCTCGCGCCTAAATACAGATAGAATAGCTAGGCTAGCTAGCTTCTGCAGCAGTTCAAACACACACTTGAGCATGTTTCCATCCAACAACCTTGTCCATGAGATAATAAACAACTACTTACATTTATGCAACCATTCTTGGCTTAGTTTCACCAAGATACGGACAATATTTGCTTGCTACAGAGAGCTTCAGCTTCAGCTGTGTGAACATTTAGCTAGCTAGCTAGACTATGACTTCATTATAGATGAGAGAAACCAAATTAAGACAGTTCTGAAAACCTTTTTAGATGACAAGCTGCTCATAACATTTACCACAAAGCACAAGACGTGATGATATACATGGCAGTCAAAACCATAGGCAGAGGTTAAAGTTGCCCCCCCCCAATAACCCCCGTAATTCGAACTATGTAAAAACCAATGCAGATATTCCAGAAAATGAAAGAGCTGCATGGACACACAGATCGGATCTGAACAGTTGCGTCACACAGTGTGGACGTCAATAATTTTAGATCAGATTCCAATCAGACACACAAATAATCAGATTTGGACTGGCTTAAAGTGGGTGTGTGACTCAGGCCCTCATTGGGCACCAGTCCAGCTCCACTGACGGCTAGTGGGAATGAAACTGTCAGTGTGGAAACAGGAAGAAACTGCACTATCACGTATATTGTATATCATCGCGCTTCTGCTGTATAGTTTCAAACAGGAAAGCGCTGAAATGACTTGCGCGAGTCGAACGGCTCACAGGGAAACGGATCCAGAGTAATTTCTCGCTGTTTGTCCTGTAGAGTCTGTGAGAACGGCTTGCTATTTTTGAACTAGAACATTCTTGTATGCTTGATTAGGTGTAGACAGAACAGGAAGATTCCGTTCACCCGAACCCAAAGGTTGAGTCCATCTATACAGCGCTTTAACAGTATAGGGTTAGGGTTAGGGTTAGAGTGTTTCACAGCAACTTTACAGTGATAACAGGAGATTACAGGAACAGATTGTTTGGCTTTACAGCAGATCTAGAATAAAGTTATTGTCCAGATAAATTTAGTTTTGATTGATTCACTTCTGTTGTAAAGATCATTAGTTATTAACTTAGCGGCCGCTAACACGACACCGATCTAACAGAAAATAGAAACTTTAATGTGTTCTGGCTGTTCATCCGCACGACAGTGTTTGGAGCTTGAGAACGCAAACTTTGAAACAGGATCCAAGGTGCAATTTTTTTTTTTTTTTTTTTTTTTATGTTTTTTTTAAAATTTTTTGTAAACTTCAAAAACGCGAATCTGTGAAAACGCTGACGGCGTGCACATGCATTATAGAAGTTTATAATGTATTATGTGTATGCTAGGTCAAAGAGATGTGTTTTTAATCTAGCTTTGATCTGACAGAGTGTGTCTCGGTCTCAGTCTCCGCACCGGCCACGGGTGATAAAGACGTGAGGTGGGAAAGGTCGACAGGAGTCGCAGATTAGCGTCACACACACACTCGGGCGTCACACACACACTCGGGCGTCTCTGTGTGTGCCAGCGGTTCTGAGATGCGGTTTAATCCGGGCCTGTGTCTCGGCCAGCAGGGGGACAGCAGATGTCCTCTATAAGTGGGTCGGCTTTGTGCGGATCCATCTGGCCCTGTCATGTTGAACTCAGATGCTGGAAATATGACTTCTAGAAGATGACCTTTGGGACGACGGCGCTCAACCGGTTTGAGGAACTGGTTTGTGCAAAAATACTTGGCTGATCTTTGCTTTAGTTTTCTATGTTGGTAAATAGCGTTACAGACAGGCGTCTCTTGTACCTGCGTCTCTAACCTCCTCAAACCAGTGCATGACTGTACTGGGGCTGCCCACTACCCGCTAGTCCACTAGAAGAGGCTTGGTCGACTAAGATATTATTAGTCGGTTAGTCACAAAAAAAAAAAAACTCTACAGGAAATGGCGAAATCGCACAGGCTGGAAATCCACACATTTGCCTATCGATCATTTATCACCATCAGATATGGCTAATATCACTTGAAACATGTAAGTAGCAGACATAAATGTGTGCTATTATTATAAGTGTTTGTGTGGAGAGTGTGTTTTCTGCATGACACACACATCACTGCATTTAACTTAAAATAGTCATTTTTGGTCATACAGATATAAGTAATGCAAACTGTAAAGGGTCTACTTTTATTTTTGTAAATTCACAATAACAACAAAACATTGTGCTTTTGTAAAATAGCGGTGCTTTCTGTCGATTCGGTCTTGAACTTGAGCGCGAGCGCATCACATAAATGAACTGAAACTCAGGGTATACTCGCTTCACAGACATCAGAAATATATCTATAGACAGCTTGAAATGTCTACATTTGAATGAACAGATTCCAATGAGAAATAAATATTCTCAGATTATGTAATCCATATGAAACATGCATATAGGCGCGTCCACCACTGTGGAGATGACGAGTGGACATTGTCTTCTTAATATTTGCAGCCGAAAACATAGAAATATTACCAATAAACTAATCAAATGTTCAGACAGTCTCCTCCTGTTTATATCACGTTATCATTATCATTATATTTGTCGGTGCGCTGTGTCCATGTGTGCGCTGATTAGGCTATGTATTTTATATATAGGCAATTAAAGCCACAATATTATGATTTATGGATTATTAATATAAACACGTGATTAGTCGACTAATTGACTAATGAACGACTACTAGTCGGCTAAAATAATCTTTAGTCGAGGGCAGCGCTTGAAAGACCTAACCTGAGCTGAGGGAAACCAGCACCACAGACTCTCAGATCACACACAAGCTCCAGTGTTTCACAATCATAGTGTTTGACACGATTCATCTTTGGTGCTTTCTTTAATTACACCGTTCCCTGGAGATCGAGCAGGGTAGTTAACCAGTCAAACAAGCAGTAAAGCAATTATTGGGTCAGAATGAATACAATTCTGACATCTTTAATCACTAGGGGAGTCTGTGCCTGGAGAAAACAGGAGAATCCACTGAGATGAAGTCTTGTTGCTGTTTAACACTAAAGTAATACAGCTTGTGGATCTTCTGAGATTGTCTCTAATGTTGAACCTTTAACCTCAGGCTGTGGTTTTATTCTCCTGCGGTCAAGCTTTAGTTTGCTGTTTAATCCATGTGTTGGTTCATGTTTCAGCGCTGATAATGTGATAATGTTCTAGATCAGAGGTTCTCAACTGGTGGATCATGACCCAAACATGAGCTTTAGCTAAGACACGCTATAACCCAGCAAGCAATATCCTTCATTTCACCGTCTAGGTTAACTATAGACCCGATATAGTCCAGTTATGAGTAGATTAACTACAGACCCGATATAGTCCAGTTATGAGTAGATTAACTACAGACCCGATATAGTCCAGTTATGAGTAGGTTAACAATAGACCCGATATAGTCCGGCTATGAGTAGGTTAACTATAGACCTGATATAGTCCAGCTATGAGTAGATTATCTATAGACCCGATATAGTCCAGCTATGAGTAGATTAACTATAGACCTGATATAGTCTGGCTATGAGTAGATTAACTATAGACCTGATATAGTCCGGCTATGAGTAGGTTAACTATAGACCTGATATAGTCCAGCTATGAGTAGGTTAACTATAGACCTGATATAGTCTGGCTATGAGTAGATTAACTATAGACCTGATATAGTCCAGCTATGAGTAGGTTAACTATAGACCTGATATAGTCCGGCTATGAGTAGGTTAACTATAGACCTGATATAGTCCAGCTATGAGTAGGTTAACTATAGACCTGATATAGTCTGGCTATGAGTAGATTAACTATAGACCTGATATAGTCCGGCTATGAGTAGGTTAACTATAGACCTGATATAGTCCGGCTATGAGTAGGTTAACTATAGACCCGATATAGTCCGGCTATGAGTAGGTTAAGTATAGACCTGATATAGTCCGGCTATGAGTAGATTAACTATAGACCTGATATAGTCCAGCTATGAGTAGGTTAACTATAGACCTGATATAGTCCAGCTATGAGTAGATTAACTATAGACCCGATATAGTCCGGCTATGAGTAGGTTAACTATAGACCTGATATAGTCCGGCTATGAGTAGATTAACTATAGACCTGATATAGTCCAGCTATGAGTAGGTTAACTTTAGACCTGATATAGTCCAGCTATGAGTAGGTTAACTATAGACCTGATATAGTCCAGCTATGAGTAGGTTAACTATAGACCCGATATAGTCCGGCTATGAGTAGGTTAACTTTAGACCTGATATAGTCCAGCTATGAGTAGGTTAACTATAGACCCGATATAGTCCGGCTATGAGTAGGTTAACTATAGACCTGATATAGTCCGGCTATGAGTAGATTAACTATAGACCTGATATAGTCCAGCTATGAGTAGATTAACTATAGACCCGATATAGTCCAGCTATGAGTAGATTAACTATAGACCTGATATAGTCCAGCTATGAGTAGATTAACTATAGACCCGATATAGTCCAGCTATGAGTAGATTAACTATAGACCTGATATAGTCCAGCTATGAGTAGGTTAACTTTAGACCTGATATAGTCCAGCTATGAGTAGGTTAACTTTAGACCTGATATAGTCCAGCTATGAGTAGGTTAACTATAGACCTGATATAGTCCGGCTATGAGTAGGTTAACTATAGACCCGATATAGTCCGGCTATGAGTAGGTTAACTATAGACCTGATATAGTCCGGCTATGAGTAGGTTAACTAGAGACCTGATATAGTCCAGCTATGAGTAACACACTTCTAGCCAAAATAATCTTGAATTTGGTTACATGTCGTTTTTGCCAAAATAACTTGCAGAATGTATAATGTAAGCAAAGCCAACAGTGATTACAAGGTGTTGGGTTTCATTTAGTCACTCACCTCATTTCTTTGTTATCTAATTGATGGCTAGTCTACTCTTGGCCTCTGGTTAGACGTCTATTAAATTCTCACTGACAGCCCCAATTTTGCCTTGTTTTAGCCTAGACGTCCGGCTGTGTGTGGACGGCTATTAGACGTCTTTTAAACGCAAAATTGAAATAAAAAATAAACGCTAGCTGGGATTACTGTTCTGATCAGGAGAAACGTTTCCCATGTGGTTGTTGAGGGCAAAGATTTCAGACGGGTTGTGATCCTCAAAAAGCATGATGTAAAAGATAAAGAATGTAAACCCTGCAGTAGACGCGGTGGAGAGGGTCTGATCTAGAAGCTTCTGTTTCCTCATGTGGTTTTGTGTTTCACAGCTTC
>CM060635.1:232500-245000 GCA_030578275.1 Meda fulgida
AGATACCAACGGGTGATCCGCGCATTGGTATCCTTCATGCGGTGGAGCCACTGCAGGGGAGCGTGGTCCGAACAGAGGGTGAACTCCCGCCCCAGGAGGTAGTGGCGGAGGGTGAGAACAGCCCACCTGATGGCCAAACACTCCTTTTCAATGGTGCCAACTGATGTACAGCACCGGCCGCTCTTCACCCTCCACCTCCTGGGACAGGACGGCGCCCAGCCCCCTGTCCGATGCGTCCGTCTGTAGGATAAAAGGGAGAGAGAAGTCAGGAGCATGTAAAAGCGGCCCGCCACACAGAGCAGCCTTTATCTGGGTAAAGGCCTGCTGACACTGCTCCGTCCACTGGACCGTATCTGGTGCTTCCTTTTTAGTTAAATCAGTCAGCGGGCTAGCGAGGTCCGAATAATTAGGCACAAACCTTCTGTAATATCCCGCTAGCCCCAGGAACTGTCTAACCTCCTTTTTGGTCTTAGGTCTCGGACAGGTCGCAACGGCTGCCGTCTTATCAATTTGGGGACGTACCTGTCCGTGACTCAAGTGGAAACCCAGATACCTTACTTCCACACGCCCAATTGCACACGTCTTTGGTTTGGCCGTGAGCCCCGCCCTTCTCAGCGTCTTCAGGACAGCCCGCAAATGCTGCATATGACGCTGCCAATCGGTACTATAGATGATAATATCATCCAAGTAGGCAGCGGCATATGCAGCATGCGGCCGGAGAATTTTGTACATCAGACGCTGAAAAGTCGCTGGAGCCCCGAACAAGCCGAAAGGAAGGGTGACAAATTGGTGTAATCCAAACGGCGTTGTGAAAGCTGTCTTTTCTTTGGACATTGGAGACAAGGGGATCTGCCAATAACCCTTCGTTAAGTCCAATGTCGAATAAAACCGAGCAGTACCCAGCCGGTCAAGCAATTCGTCAACCCTCGGCATTGGATAAGCATCAAACTTAGACACCGCGTTCACCTTCCTATAGTCCACACAGAAGCGGACCGAGCCGTCAGTTTTAGGAACTAAAACTATCGGGCTCGCCTAGTCACTGCTGGACTCTTCTATTACCCCCATATCCAGCATAGCCTCTAATTCATTCTGAACCACCTTTTTTTTATGTTCAGGCAAACGATACGGGCGGCAGCGTACCACCAACCCCGGATCCGTCTTAACGTGGTGCTGAATGAGGTTCGTCCGACCAGGCAGGGGAGAAAACACATCTGCAAACTCAGTTTGCACGTTTTTAACGTCAGTGAGCTGGGAGGGTGAGAGGTGGTCTCCACCAAGAGCCAGTGCGAGAGATTGCGACTTTGTACTCGCCTCTGGCCCGAGATCCTCCTCTCCGCTCACCACCGTCGCCAGCATCACTGACTCTGCCTCAACCCACTTTTTGAGGAGGTTGAGGTGATAAATCTGATGTGCTCCTCCCCTATCTGTACGGGCTACCTCATAGTTGAGATCGTTAACTCGCCGTGTGACCTCGAAGGGCCCTTGCCACTTTGCGAGTAATTTAGAGCTGGAAGTAGGGAGTAATACAAGTACTTTATCTCCCAGTGCAAATTGGCGGAGTCTAGCCCCCCTGTTGTATAGCTGACTCTGTCTGTCCTGGGCCTGTAACAAATTCTCCATTGATAGCCGCCCCAAAGTGTGGAGTTTTGTTCTCAGGTCCAAGACATACTGAATTTCGTTCTTACCAGCGGACGGTCCGTCCTCCCAAGTCTCTCTAAGAACGTCGAGCACCCCGCGGGGCTGACGTCCATAGAGGAGCTCGAAGGGGGAAAACCCCGTGGAGGCTTGGGGGACCTCGCGTACAGCGAACAAGAGGGGTTCTAGCCATTTATCCCAATTTTTGGCGTCTTCGTGAACGAACTTACGAATCATGGACTTCAAAGTGCGATTAAATCGTTCCACTAAACCGTCCGTCTGTGGGTGGTAGACGCTAGTGCGAATCGATTTAATGCCCAATAATTCGTAGAGTTCGCGAATAGTTCGTGACATAAACGCCGTGCCCTGATCAGTGAGAATCTCTTTGGGGATTCCCACCCGGGAGATTAATGAGAAAAAGCATTTTCCGGCGGCTTTTAGGAACCAACAACTCAGTTGTATCTTCTTTTGTCTGGGTGTCTTGGGTCACCCGATACAACTTATCTTTTAAAAAAGCAAAATAGGGATAAGAGAGCGGTTGGCCTGGGTGGAGAAGCTGGCCGTCGATAGAGCGGACCTGATTAAACGCGTGTTTTAGAGTCTCATCCTGGGACTGCTCCAGGGGAAAATCATCGCGCTCTGAGAGGACAGTTCTCGCCAGAGCCCTCCGTTCCCCTACAGCAGGTACCAGTGGTCCTGGCTCAGCATCCCCCACCTGAACAATCGCTGTCTTTCTCTTGCTTTTCTTACTCCAAGAGGCACCCGTCGATAATGACCCCAATAACTCACTAAAGGGCGGCCAATTCGTCCCCAGAATAAGCGGATGCCGGAGGTGCGGGTTAACTGCTACCTCCACACTATGCTTTTGCCCCCTAAATTGAATTACCACAGGTATTATCGGATAGCTTACCACCACCCCGTGCACACACCGCACCTTAACCATGCGGCTGTTATCCAATGCCCCTGGTTGCATCAGACTTTGATGAATGGAGGTTTGGTTACAGCCTGAATCCACCAAAGCCTGATAAGTACCCCCCTTGATACTCACTGGTATCTGGTACAGGCCAGTTTGATCGGGGGCAGCCTGTGGCGCGTCGGGAACCCGGATCAGCGTCCCCACCTCCATCACTGGACACCGGTCGATAAAGTGTCCCGGGTCCCCGCAGCGCCAACAGGCCGGCCCAGACCTCCCCGCCGCCCCAGCGGCAGGAAGCGGGTCAAGGGATTGGCGTGGAGAGTGCAGGGCTGCCGGGCTCGGGGCGGGGTGGTCGGTCGTGGCGGGCCCCCTGGGTGGGGGCCGGAGCGCAGGGACAGGCTCCGCCGGGCCCCCTGTCCTCCATCGTGGCGCCGGCCGGGGCACCAGCCCCCCGCGAGACCTGGGAAGGGGAACAGGTTTGGGGAGAGAAGGGGTCAAGAGAGAGAGAGAGGGAGAGAGAGATGCAGATGGAAGCGGTTTGCCGACCCCAGAGCACGCCACCATGTGATCTTCCGCCAGGCGGATGGCCTGGTCCAGCGACGTCGGGCGGTGGCACTGGACCCACTGAGCAGTCTTCTTGGGTAGCTTCGTGATGAACTGCTCCAGTACCACCTTGCTGATAAAGTCCTCGACGTCGCCTCCGTCAGCCATCAGCAATCTGCGGCAGGAGTCCCGGAGCTGTTGCGCCATCACGAAGGGTCGGCCAGACTCCTCCAGGCTCAAGGACCTGAACTGCTGTCGATGTTGTTCCGGGGTCCGGCCGACCCGCTGTAGAATGGCGCGCCTCAGGTCTTCATAGACCAGGAGATTCTGGACTGGCAGTTGGTGGGCAGCTATCTGGGACTCTCCCGACAGCAGAGGGATGAGCCGCATGGGCCAGTCCATTCGGGGCCATCCCCGGGCCTGCCAGTGCTTCAGGTATTCCCCTGCGAGTCCCTGGTCTCTCTCTCTCCTCTCTCACAGCCGGCAGCTTAAATGCAGTCTCCACGCCAATTACTGCAATCAGACACAGGTGTTCGTCATCTGCACTTGACCCACTTACTCACCACGCAGCTCGCTGACTCATCTCCCGCTACACACTTCGCAAAACCACGCCCCCCTCGCCCCACGCTTTATCATATCTAACCTTTATCATATCTAACGCTTTATCATATCTAACGCTTTATCATATCTAACGCTTTATCATATCTAACCCTTATCATATCTAACACTTTATCATATCTAACCCTTATCATATCTAACCTTTATCATATCTAACCTTTATCATATCTAACCTTTATCATATCTAACCCTTATCATATCTAACACTTTATCATATCTAACCCTTATCATATCTAAACTTTATCATATCTAACGCTTTATCATATCTAGCTTTATCATATCTAACGCTTTATCATATCTAACCTTTATCATATCTAACGCTTTATCATATCTAACGCTTTATCTAACGCTTTATCATATCTAACGCTTTATCATATCTAACGCTTTATCATATCTAGCGCTTTATCATATCTAAGCTTTATCATATCTAACCTTTATCATATCTAACGCTTTATCATATCTAACGCTTTATCATATCTAACCTTTATCATATCTAACGCTTTATCATATCTAACGCTTTATCATATCTAACCCTTATCATATCTAACCTTTATCATATCTAACGGTTTAGTTCTCATCATATATAACGCTTTATCATATCTAACGCTTTATCATATCTAACCTTTATCATATCTAACGCTTTATCATATCTAACGCTTTATCATATCTAACCTTTATCATATCTAACGGTTTAGTTCTCATCATATCTAACCTTTATCATATCTAACCTTTATCATATCTAACCTTTATCATATCTAACGCTTTATCATATCTATCACATCTAACGCTTTATCATATCTATCATATCTAATGCTTTATCATATCTAACCTTTATCATATCTAACGCTTTATCATATCTTAACGCTTTATCATATCTAACGCTTTATCCTATCTAACGGTTTAGTTCTCATCATATCTAACCTTTATCATATCTAACCTTTATCATATCTAACCTTTATCATATCTAACGCTTTATCATATCTAACGCTTTATCATATCTAACCTTTATCATATCTAACGCTTTATCATATCTAGCGCTTTAGTTATCATATCTAATGCTTTATCATATCTAACCTTTATCATATCTAACCTTTATCATATCTAACCCTTATCAAATCTAACACTTTATCATATCTAACACTTTATCATATCTAACCCTTATCATATCTAACCTTTATCATATCTAACGCTTTATCATATCTAGCTTTATCATATCTAACGCTTTATCATATCTAACCTTTATCATATCTAACGCTTTATCATATCTAACCTTTATCATTTCTAACGCTTTATCATATCTAATGCTTTATCATATCTAACCTTTATCATATCTAACCTTTATCATATCTAACCGTTATCATATCTAACGCTTTATCATATCTAATGCTTGATCATATCTAACCTTTATCATATCTAACCTTTATCATATCTAACCTTTATCATATCTAACGCTTTATCATATCTAACCTTTATCATATCTAACACTTTATCATATCTAACCCTTATCATATCTAACCCTTATCATATCTAACCCTTTATCATATCTAACACTTTATCATATCTAACACTTTATCATATCTAACCCTTATCATATCTAACGCTTTATCATATCTAACGCTTTATCATATCTAACGCTTTATCATATCTAACCCTTATCATATCTAACCTTTATCATATCTAACGGTTTAGTTCTCATCATATCTAACCTTTATCATATCTAACCTTTATCATATCTAACGCTTTATCATATCTAACCTTTATCATATCTAACGCTTTATCATATCTAACGCTTTATCATATCTAACCTTTATCATATCTAACCTTTATCATATCTAACCTTTATCATATCTAACGCTTTATCATATCTAACGCTTTAGTTATCATATCTAACGCTTTAGTTCTCATATCTAACGCTTTATCATATCTAACGCTTTATCATATCTAACGCTTTATCATATCTAACGCTTAATCATATCTAACCTTTATCATATCTAACGCTTTAGTTATCATATCTAACGCTTTATCATATCTAACGCTTTAGTTATCATATCTAACGCTTTATCATATCTAACGCTTTATCATATCTAACGCTTAATCATATCTAACCTTTATCATATCTAACCTTTATCATATCTAACGCTTTATCATATCTAACCTTTATCATATCTAACCTTTATCATATCTAACCTTTATCATATCTAACGCTTTATCATATCTAACGCTTTAGTTATCATATCTAACCTTTATCATATCTAACGCTTTATCATATCTAACGCTTTATCATATCTAACCTTTATCATATCTAAGGCTTTATCATATCTAACCTTTATCATATCTAACGCTTTATCATATCTAACCCTTATCATATCTAACCCTTATCATATCTAACCCTTATCATATCTAACCCTTATCATATCTAACCTTTATCATATCTAACGGTTTAGTTCTCATCATATCTAACCTTTATCATATCTAACCTTTATCATATCATATCTAACGCTTTATCATATCTAACGCTTTATCATATCTAACCTTTATCATATCTAACGCTTTATCATATCTAACCTTTATCATATCTAACGCTTTATCATATCTAACGCTTTATCATATCTAACGCTTTATCATATCTAACGCTTTGGTTATCATATCTAACGCTTTATCATATCTAACGCTTTATCATATCTAACCTTTATCATATCTAACCCTTATCATATCTAAAACTTTATCATATCTAACACTTTATCATATCTAACCCTTATCATATCTAACCTTTATCATATCTAACGCTTTATCATATCTAGCGCTTTATCATATCTAACGCTTTATCTTATCTAACCTTTATCATATCTAACGCTTTATCATATCTAACCTTTATCATTTCTAACCTTTATCATATCTAACCTTTATCATATCTAACGCTTTATCATATCTAGCGCTTTATCATATCTAACCTTTATCATATCTAACCTTTATCATATCTAACGCTTTATCATATCTAACGCTTTATCATATCTAACGCTTTACGCTTTATCATATCTAACGCTTTATCATATCTAACGCTTTAGTTCTCATCATATCTAACCTTTATCATATCTAACCTTTATCATATCTAACGCTTTATCTTATCTAACGCTTTATCATATCTAACCTTTATCATATCTAACGCTTTATCATATCTAACCTTTATCATATCTAACGCTTTATCATATCTAACGCTTTATCATATCTAACCCTTATCATATCTAACCCTTATCATATCTAACCTTTATCATATCTAACGGTTTAGTTCTCATCATATCTAACCTTTATCATATCTAACCTTTATCATATCATATCTAACGCTTTATCATATCTAACGCTTTATCATATCTAACCTTTATCATATCTAACGCTTTATCATATCTAACCTTTATCATATCTAACGCTTTATCATATCTAACGCTTTATCATATCTAACGCTTTGGTTATCATATCTAACGCTTTATCATATCTAACGCTTTATCATATCTAACCCTTATCATATCTAACCCCTTATCATATCTAAAACTTTATCATATCTAACACTTTATCATATCTAACCCTTATCATATCTAACCTTTATCATATCTAACGCTTTATCATATCTAGCACTTTATCATATCTAACGCTTTATCTTATCTAACCTTTATCATATCTAACGCTTTATCATATCTAACCTTTATCATTTCTAACCTTTATCATATCTAACCTTTATCATATCTAACGCTTTATCATATCTAGCGCTTTATCATATCTAACCTTTATCATATCTAACCTTTATCATATCTAACGCTTTATCATATCTAACGCTTTATCATATCTAACGCTTTACGCTTTATCATATCTAACGCTTTATCATATCTAACGCTTTATCATATCTAACGCTTTATCATATCTAACCTTTATCATATCTAATCCTTATCATATCTAACCTGTATCATATCTAACGGTTTAGTTCTCATCATATCTAACCTTTATCATATCTAACCTTTATCAGATCTAACCTTTATCATGTCTAACGCTTTACGCTTTATCATATCTAACCTTTATCCTATCTAACGCTTTATCATATCTAACGCTTTATCACATCTAACCTTTATCATATCTAACCTTTATCATATCTAACGCTTTATCATATCTAACCTTTATTATATCTAACGCTTTATCATATCTAACGCTTTATCATATCTAACGCTTTATCATATCTAACCTTTATCAACCTTTATCATATCTAACCTTTATCATATCTAACGCTTTATCATATCTAACGCTTTATCATATCTAACCTTTATCATATCTAACGCTTTAGTTATCATATCTAACGCTTTATCATATCTAACGCTTTATCATATCTAACGCTTTATCATATCTAACGCTTTATCATATCTAACGCTTTATCATATCTAACGCTTTATCATATCTAACGCTTTATCATATCTAACCTTTATCATATCTAACGCTTTATCATATCTAACGCTTTAGTTATCATATCTAACGCTTTATCATATCTAACGCTTTATCAAGTCAAGTCAAGTCAAGTGTATTTATATAGCGCTTTTCACAATATAAATTGCATCAAAGCAGCTTCACAATATCAATCAAATAACATAACAATGTTTGTTTCTTAGTGAAAAAACATCCACGTTTGGTAGGGCTGATCAATGGTATTAATGCTTGGTTAATTATTTTGAATATCCCCAACTGAACAAGCCAAAGGCAACAGTGTCAAGGAACCGAAAAACTCCATCAAGTGACCCACTGGTGTCCTAAAACTCCATCAGGTGACCTAATGGAGAAAAAAAACCTTTGGAGAACCCAGGCTCAGTCGGGGGCCAGTTCTCCTCTGGCGTTTATGAACTAGAGGCCGGATTTACAGTAACTGTAATTTGATACAGAATTTTGTTTTATTTTATCACTTCGGGGTGGGTACGCGAACCGGAATCACAACATTTTATCTGTAGAGTGGGAAAGGGATCCTCCATAGGGAGAGGCTAGTTGGCACTACAGCACTGCGTTGTCATCGGGTCCAGGCAAAGCTCCTAGTCAGATCTGGATACGGCCTGGATCCGGTCGGCTGCGGGAAAACCTCGGGATAAACAAAGACACTAAAATTAGCGTAGATGCCATTCTTCTTATGATGATGTAACGAGTACATCAGGATTTAAGGGAAGTGTTCCCAGTTCCGGCTGACCTAATCTATGCAGCCTAACATTGAATTATAGAAGTCTATAATATATTATGTGTATGCTAGGTCAAAGAGATATGTTTTTAGTCTAGCCTTGAACTGACAGAGTGTGTCTGCTTCCCGGGCAATGGTAGGAAGACTGTTCCAAAGTTTTGGTGCTAAATAGGAAAAGGATCTACCGCCCGCAGTCGATTTTGATATTCTAGGTATTATCAACTGGCCCGAATTTTGAGATCGCAATAGACGTGAAGGACTATAATGCGTTAAGAGCTCGCTCAAGTACTGCGGAGCTAAACCATTTAGTGCTTTGTAAGTAATCAACAATATTTTAAAATTTATACGATGTTTAATAGGCAGCCAATGCAGTGTTGACAGAACCGGGCTAATATGGTCATATTTCCTGGTTCTAGTAAGAACTCGAGCGGCTGCGTTTTGGACCAGCTGTAGTTTATTTATTAAGCGTGCAGGGCAACCACCCAGTAGAGCATTACAATAATCTAGTCTTGTTGTCATGAAAGCATGAACTAATTGTTCCGCATTTGTTAATGAGAGCATATGTCGTAATTTAGATATATTTTTAAGATGGAAAAACGCGGTTTTACAGATACTAGACACATGACTTTCAAATGAAAGATTGCTATCAAAGAGCACACCCAGGTTCCTAACCGACGATGAAGACTTAACAGAGCAGCCATCAAGGGTTAGACAGTATTCTAGGTTATTACGTGTGGAAGTTTTTTGTCCAATAATTAGAATCTCTGTTTTTTCAGAGTTTAGTAGTAGGAAATTACTAGTCATCCAATTTTTTATATCAGCTATGCATTCCGTTAATTTTGTGAATTGGTAAGTTTCGTTAGGTTTTGAAGAAATATACAGCTGAGTATCATCGGCATAACAATGAAAGCTAATTCCATGTTTCCTAATGATATGTCCTAATGGTAGCATGTACAGAGTGAACAGCAGCGGTCCTAGTACTGAGCCTTGTGGTACGCCATACTGAACTTGTGATCGATAAGACATCTCTTCATTTACTGCTACAAACTGATAACGGTCAGATAAGTATGATTTAAACCATAATAGTGCAATTCCACTAATGCCAACATAGTTTCCTAGTCTATTTAAAAGAATGTTGTGGTCAATTGTGTCAAATGCAGCACTAAGATCAAGTAACACTAATAGAGATAAATCATTTGTAACTCTAATGAGAGCTGTCTCAGTACTATGGTGCGGTCTAAATCCTGACTGAAAATCCTCGCAGATATCATTTCTTTCAAGAAAGGAACACAGTTGTGAGGACACTGCTTTTTCTAATATCTTTGACAGAAAAGGCAGATTTGAGATCGGCCTGTAATTGACTAATTCTGAAGGATCAAATTGCGTTTTTTTAACAAGCGGTTTTATCATAGCCAGCTTAAAGGTTTTTGGTACATATCCTAGAGACAAAGACGAATTAATGATATTAAGAAGAGGATCTATGATCTCTGGAAGCATCTCTTTCAGCAGCTTAGTCGGTATAGGGTCTAACATACAAGTTGTCGATTTAGATGAATTAACGAGTTTGCAGAATTCTTCCTCTCCTATAGCAACAAATGAATACAATTTTTCCTCAGGGAGACTACAATGCACTCCCTGATGCGATACTGTAGTAGACGGTTGCATAGTTATAATTTTGTCCCTGATATTATCAATCTTATAAGTGAAGAAGTTCATAAAGTCATTACTGCTGTGTTGCTTGGAAACTTCTGTGCTTGAAGCTTTCTTTTTTCGTTAGTTTAGCCACTGTTTCAAATAAATACCTAGGATTATGTTTATTTTCTTCTAAAAGGGTTGAAAAATAAGCAGATCTAGCAGCTTTTAAAGCCTCTCTGTAAGCAATCGAGCTCTCTTTCCATGAAATCATATCTAACCTTTATCATATCTAACCCTTATCATATCTAACGCTTTATCATATCTAACGCTTTATCATATCTAACCTTTATCATATCTAATGCTTTATCATATCTAACCCTTATCATATCTAACGCTTTATCATATCTAACCTTTATCATATCTAATGCTTTATCATATCTAACCTTTATCATATCTAACCTTTATCATATCTAACGCTTTATCATATCTAACGCTTTATCATATCTAACGCTTTATCATATCTATCATATCTAACGCTTTATCATATCTAACGCTTTAGTTATCATATCTAACCTTTATCATATCTAACCTTTTTCATGTCTAACGCTTTATCATATCTAACGCTTTAGTTATCATATCTAACGCTTTAGTTATCATATCTAACCTTTATCATATCTAACGCTTTATCATATCTAACGCTTTAGTTATCATATCTAACCCTTATCATATCTAAAACTTTATCATATCTAACCCTTATCATATCTAACCTTTATCATATCTAACGCTTTATCATATCTAGCTTTATCATATCTAACCTTTATCATTTCTAACCTTTATCATATCTAACGCTTTATCATATCTAACGCTTTATCATATCTAACCTTTATCATATCCAACGGTTTAGTTCTCATCATATCTAACGCTTTAGTTCTCAGTCCCACTTTTTATTAAGTCTGTTTAACTACTAACATTTAATCATTTGATACAAAGCACTTATTGTGTACATGTTTCACATTGTACTTATATTTAAAAAATGCCTGAATTAAAACAAATATATACAAAATTATTACATCTGTTAATTTCTGCAGTGACATCTATAATTACACTGTTGACCTTCCCAAACCTTTAACCCTAACCTGACCTGTATTGCACCTCAATAGCAGCAAAACAATGTGAACAAGTACATGGTACCATTTCTGTGATAAAACACACCTAATAGAAAGAGTTATCATGATGACCATAATTAAAAGTGTAAAACAACATTTAGAACAATCTTTATAAAACAGAACAATAACAGACAATCTTAGCTAAAAGGATTTAGCTTGAATGGCGTTTTGCAGTTCTGCTGCCCCTGGTCTCGCATTGAACAGGGCGAGTATATCCGGAGCCTGGACTGGCGCTAGTCTGATAGAAAGGTAGACCGGATCTTTAAACACAAGCAGTTTCCGTTGGTCGCACCAGCTGACGTGTGTAGCCTACCTGAGAGACCGTTTACTGTCCTCCGGTCGTGCTCATCATTAAAGAGCATTTACTGACATCATCATCCCAAAACTACTGATGATTATCATATATATGAAAGGTTTCAAACATTCATTTTATTTAGAATTTCTTATCAAAACACCATTTTAAATAGTTTTCTTAGTCTGTTTATTATTGCGGAGAATGTGGACGGTTGTGCCGAATAATATTATAATTTAAATGCACTGAAAATGAATTAAAACTAAATAGGTTTATAGGTTCATGTCCTGAATTAATCAAGTGATTTTAAAAGGAAATGCACAGAGACACTGGCGAGAGCGCCTGCGCGTCGGAACCGGTGTGTGAATGAAAGGGTTAGTGCAGATTTACAGATCAGTAACCCGGCTCTACTGGAGGGCATCGCCGCACTGCCGTCTGAGAAGCGGCGACACCATAGTCCAACACAGCAGAAATGCTTTCAAAAATGAAACGTTTTAT